>JALPQI010003732.1:0-81551 GCA_025490895.1 Thaumatotibia leucotreta | reverse complement strand
ATTTTAATGTCACGCTAATTCGGTGTCCCTAAAAGTCAAAATGCAAATACACAACTTTTACCCTGGAACGACTCTAAGCGGGTATGTTCTTTTTATTGACGCGGACGCCTCAAGTCCCGAAAAATCTGTTTACGTAACTTGTTCTTGATCTGGCATTTCCTATTTTCCAGACATACATGGCCCCATCAATGTCCATCTTCGGCGACTTCACAAAGGACCCCAACGCGATGTTCAACAACTTCCGCGTATACGGCACGGGGCTGCTCCTCATCATGGGGCTGGTGGTCTTCCTCGGAGTCAAGTTCGTCAACAAGTTCGCGACTGTGGCGCTGGCGTGCGTCATTCTGTCCATTTCTGCTGTGTATGCTGGGATTTTTGTCAACTGGAACGGGAATGATAGCCTGCAGTAAGTAATCCCGCTGCATCTAGAATAGTACATTACGTCACGAGTGCGAAAAACATTAAATTCGACACGAGTTACGAATTTCCTTTTTGCACGTGGTTCGTACGACGTTTTTTAGTACAGATGGCCCTCCAAAGTTTTGAATCTGACCTAAAATGAGCCACTTCTCGCACTAGCGCGTAAAAAAGGCACAATCAGTTTAAAAGTGAGTTATGTATATATATATACACCGTGTTTTTATTGATTTCCGTTAAATTAAAGGGAAGCTTATTTAGGTCAAAAATAATCAATTTCTCTAAGAAACTAGTGTCTTAACTCTTACTGTTATTGAGTAATTAAAAAATTAAATTTATTGACTGAACAAGTGTATTGCAACCTTTATTACATCCTAATGTTACTTATTTTGACGCGCGCCGTCAGTCACCTGAGATTTCATTCTTAAGGTTCTCTCACACTTGCCATTACAATTATTCTGTATGAAAACGAAAAAAAATTTTTTTACGAAATTAACAAAAGCCAACATACCAGGGAACTTCTATTAATGTCCCAAGTAACCTGTCCAATTTAACGGAAATAAATAAAAACACGGTGTATATATATCCTAGATTGACTGATACACCGTTGTGTCAGCAGTACTTTCTAATCCCATTCTAATCGCGGTTTGATAATACGAGTTTATACCACCTACTGTCAACTTTTACCTTCTTATTTCCTCTACCCAAAGATTGTCTGCGAAAGATCGCTCTTTAGCTATAAAGCCGCCTTTTGTTTACCGCTTTCAAACAATCATGTACTTTAATTATTTGTTTTGGATTTATCATGTCATATATGAATAGTTATTGTATTGTATAGCGACGATATTATTTCAATCACATATTTCCACAAATTTTCCTGTCTATAGAATGTGCGTGCTCGGCAAGCGGCTCCTGAAGGACATCCACATCAGCAACTGCTCGAAGACCCGCGGCGGGGAGCTGGAGCAGCTGTTCTGCCCCAACAAGACCTGCGACGAGTACTACAAGACCCATGAGGTCCAAATTGTCAAGGGTATCAAGGTGAGAAAAACACTGTTGAAATTTGTCGCTTTCCTCAGGGGCACGTTGTATATTTGTGTAACGTCACCCCGGCCAAATGCAATTATGACGCAAATCATTTACCAGCAGGTATAGTCGTGGTCAAACGTCTACCTATTCTGAATAAAAAATTATACATTTGTCCTATTGTATCAACTTAGCAAATATTCGCCGTCTTTTGAGTTTTTTCTTCATTATCCCTTAATAAGGCATTAGTCACACAGTCACACCTAAATTTAATTGGGTTTGACACATATTCATTGACAGAATAAGTTTCAAAATGAGGTGGTAAATATATTACCATTGCCCTATTAAGGGTTATGTAAGGGTCGGATTTAAATTCGACGCAATGGTTCATAAAAATTAAAATATAATCTTATAGTTCCTTAGTTTTTAATTCCTCCCCGCTTTATAGATTTGCCATTTTGGTTCATCACCAGAACTAGAGTAAATAGTGTTTACGTTCCGGCTAATTATCGATAACAAGCTAGCAATATTAAGCGTTTGGTAGTATTCGCAAAACAATTGGTGTTTTAACCCTAATATTGGCAGAATTAAAAAAAATCGTGCGTTCTAGCCTCCTTGCCGCTGTAAAGAGCATAAAATTCTGTCATAAAAAGTATGTATTTTTAAAGATACACTGCCAAGTTAAGTGCCAACCCTTAACTTGGCAGTGTATCTAATCTAAATCTGTGTAGGCAAGAATTTGTGTATTAAAAAACCGTTTGAACCGAATTGAGGGCCCTCTCGCTATCATTCGCGTGTTGTACTTATGTAAGAGAAACAGTTGTATCTAGAAGGCAAATTGTTCAAATGAAAATATACTAACACCATAATTTATTGTCCATTCTTTTTCATTTTCGCCGACATTCTAAGTCGTCCCCATTCTCCATTCCCCAGGGCCTAGCGAGCGGCGTATTCTTCGACAACCTCCAAGACTCTTTCCTGCAGCTGGGACAGTACATCGCATACGGGAAGGACCCTGATGACATCGAGCAGATGGACCGCCCCACCTATAACCAGGTCTACGCCGACATCACGACCACCTTCACCATACTTATCGGCATATTTTTCCCGTCTGTCACTGGTGAGTCAAGTTCATTTATCTTATTGGCGGGGTCCTATCGGACTTCGGTCTTCGGATTGGGATGTTTTGTGTAAAGAAAAAGTACCTTAACAATAGTAATCGTTAAATTACACAGATCCTTAAAAATCACAATATAATTTGGGCTCTACTTTTCACTTACGATCAGGTGGAGTGGAGCCACTTTGTTGTGCCAACATAAAAAAAAAAAAAAAAGAATTTGGGGATACTGTTACAGGGACTGATACAATAGTCCCTTGAGACCTCGGTATGGGCTAAGCGAGAGAGAAGGCTATGACAAACAATTGGTCTTTAGAAAATAAAATAGAAATAGAAAAGATATGATGACGTTTTCTAGTAGACATTTTCTTCTTACATAATGTATAAATACAAATTGCATAGGATTGTATAAATATAAAACAAGGTTTCAAGTATAAGTTAATACTAAAATACACTGTTTTGCTTTGGGTCATACCCGTAAAGACTTTTTATAATTTTACGACAAATCTCCTACAGAGAGCTACTTAAGAACAAACTGTAGGTTAGTTCTTACAAACTATTAACTTAATTCACGTAGATACCGATCAAGTTATTATTGTATCCAGTAAATTATACCAGTTATTGCAGAAATTATGGCAAAACGCGAGCATAAAACTTTTTATCCTCTCCTACTTACTTTCGACATTAACAACAAAGTTTGACTTCTCGTATTCTTAGTAGGATGGAGGAAGAGCGATGATTTACATCTATATTGCCTGGCACGGAATAAGTACACCACGTACAATGGTTCATATTAAAACCATATTTTAAGCAAATTTAAACCAATAAATAAAGTTTTTGGAATATTTTGTGAAAAAAATTATTGACCGAAATACTTCCTCAATCGCATCCTGTAATTTTATTAAGTATTTACAAATTCCTACAGATACATTTCAACGTAGCCATTCTCATGCGCCTGGTAAAAACTGGAGAATCACCCGTGCTCCTCGCAAAACACCTTTTTAGGCAATTTTTAACAATGTGGTAATAACACAATTCTAATGCAGATTATCAACTTTAGTACTAAAATCAGGTACACACATGGCGGCTAGCTGAATATGTTGACTTCAGCTGCAATTTAATGCGCTTAGATGATTCGTTACGTACAATTTAGGGCTTCCGATTAACTAGACGACCAGCCTATAGAGGCCATCTAGCCTAACGGTCCCCCCACGGACGTCGCGCTGATTGCGCCGTGGCAAGCGTTTCACCTGTGCATTGCGCGGTCAATACGCCCAACACGCGGTGATTAAGTTGAGATCACACGCAATAATCAGAAAACACGCTTGTCGCGCCGCAATCCGCGCGTGTTTTGGTCGAACCGTAAAGCTCATTGTAAAATGTAACCCCTCAGGTATCATGGCGGGGTCGAACCGCTCCGGAGACTTAGCCGACGCGCAGAAGAGCATCCCCATCGGCACCATCTGCGCCATCCTCACCACCTCCACCGTCTACCTCTCCTGCGTGCTGCTCTTCGCCGGCACTGTGGACAACTTACTGCTGCGTGACAAGTACGTTAGTGTACCTGTAATGTACAATCTGCGCCATCGTCACCACCTCCACCGTCTACCTCTCCTGCGTACTGCTCTTCGCCGGCACTGTGGACAACTTACTGCTGCGTGACAAGTACGTTAGTGTGTACCTGTAATGTACAAACTGCGTCATCCTCACCACCTCCACCGTCTACCTCTCCTGCGTGCTGCTCTTCGCCGGCACTGTGGACAACTTACTGCTGCGTGACAAGTACGTTAGTGTGTACCTGTAATGTACAAACTGCGTCATCCTCACCACCTCCACCGTCTACCTCTCCTGCGTGCTGCTCTTCGCCGGCACTGTGGACAACTTACTGCTGCGTGACAAGTACGTTAGTGTGTACCTGTAATGTACAAACTGCGTCATCCTCACCACCTCCACCGTCTACCTCTCCTGCGTGCTGCTCTTCGCCGGCACTATGGACAACCTGCTGCTGCGTGACAAGTACGTTAGTGTGTACGTTTAGTTTTCAGACTCTACCCAGAGTCACAGCGAGAACTAAAATCACGAAAATATACTACATTTTATCACAACTAATGAACAAATGTAAGGCTTATAAAAAATCGGTGTCTTAGAATAGCTCACTAATGCTGCTCCTTATATTTTGTGTACAGTGTCGAATAATATCATAACCATTTTATTCATCAACTTTATTTTACTTAGAATTTAATAGTACCTACTTAAACAGGCCAGCTGTCTACATGTAATTAAAGGTAGTCTAGAAGCGACTTTAAATTAGGTTCAGATACGTTTGTTCACTAAAACTTATTTGAAAATTTGTTCGTATCAGTACTATTCGTATAGCCATGAGTCATAACATCACCACATCATCAGCCTCTTCTATGAACTTTTCATATGGACGCAATAGGACCCATTTTCCCAGAATCGCCACGCTGGGCAAGCGGGTTGGGAAACGTCTTGGGTGTCAGGCATTGAGTGCTACTTACTACCCTGATCAGGGTATATTCATGTTTTTAACAGCAAACCCAACATTTCAGATTCGGTCAATCCATCGGCGGCAAGCTAGTGGTAGCCAACATGGCGTGGCCCAACCAGTGGGTGATCCTGGTGGGCTCTTTCCTCTCGACCCTGGGCGCGGGGCTGCAGTCCCTGACCGGAGCCCCGCGGCTGCTGCAGGCGATCGCCAAGGACGAGATCATCCCGTTCCTGGCGCCGTTCGCTGTGTCGTCCAGTCGAGGGGAACCTACGAGGTAATGGGTAGTCTTTGGATGGATTGGTTTTACCATCGACAGTCTTAAGCAATTCGTTATAGATTAAACATGAAATCGGTGAATTTAAATAAAAACATTGCTTTCTCCTACACTTCACTATAGCTATTAAAAAAATAGGTGTTGACTTCAACTTGCAGTTTGCAGATAATTATGTAGGTATAGTCCAAAATACACATATTACACATCATGATGAAATTCCGCAATTAATATTTTTTTATTCTGATATTTTATTTGAATTATTTTATTAAATTTAGAGACCATGAAATAGTCTTTCAGTTGATATTTCTAAATTTTTTGATAAATTAAAACTTAGCAAATAAGATAACGAACTAAACATATTCAAGGTTGAATAACAATAAAATTTAATGAAACTTCAAGTCGTGTATTTATTTTTGACACTACGCGCGCTACACTCACTCCATTATCCATACGCGCACAATAGCCGTATCATGAGCCTGCCACCACGTTATCAGCGCCGATATACTTCCTAACCATTCCGCTCGTACTCGCGTATTGGTGTGAACTGATGGGCTCGAGATAAGTCGGCGTTGAAAACGTGGAGGCAGCTTATGGTAAGCACACTGAGCCGGATTACGATGACTCAGCGCACAGCTGACTGCCCCGAAAGGACTGAACCAACGATTATTCCCCAGGGCCCTCCTCCTCACGATGGCCATCTGCCAGTGCGGCATCCTGCTCGGCAACGTGGACATCCTGGCGCCGCTGCTTTCCATGTTCTTCCTCATGTGCTACGGCTTCGTGAACCTCGCCTGCGCGCTGCAGACGTTGCTGAAGACGCCTAACTGGCGACCCAGATTCAAATATTACCACTGGTATTTATTTTGATTCAACTTTACTTTTCATATCTTTGGAAAAAAATATTATAAGTAATTTGCCTGAAAGTGAGCGACCATAGTTAACGCCTGCACCAGGTCTAAAAAAATTACATTCTTTTTTTGAAGAACAAAGTTCTGTAGTCTCGCGGGAAAACATGGATTGTTTTCGAATGATTCTAAAGACAATCGATGACAGACCCAGAGTTTAAAGAACTAAGTCTGTTCTGAGAGAACCGGCCAGAGTGGTGTGCTTATATCATACGTATAGCAACTATAGCAAGAGAGAGTTGAGAGATATCACGTAACGTCACTTATCACCCCTCCCGCCTCACTTCATATGAAAAGACTCAGTTCTGGATCTGTAACCAAAACTGTACACCAAATAAATGCAAGTGTTATCTACATCCATCCACATTAAGCCTCACGCCCAAATTGATTATTTTTTTCTAGGAGTCAGAATCAGGGAATACAAATTAATAATTATAGTAGAACCCTTTTGATGTTTGAATTTAAATTATCGTAAGACATAATAGTTACCTATAAATATAATGGAACTGTTAAACTCACGTGTATGTAGTCACTACGCGCAACATGTTTCGGAGAGCTTCGGTTACCATTATCAATCCCCATGTGCTAAGGGTCTTTTAATAGTAGTTAAAAATAAAGATCTAACTCACTCCAACTGATTTCAGGTCGCTATCTCTGGCGGGTCTGACGCTGTGCATTTCCATCATGTTCATGACGTCATGGATCTTCGCGCTCATCGCCATGGGCATGGCTGGTCTCATCTACAAGTACATCGAGTATCGAGGGTAAGCTCCACTAATCAAAACATGTATTTTTATTAGAGGAAATATACAACCGCCTTCTGGCGCCCAAACAATAAAATTAGCTAATCAATTTTGAATGAATAGTGTAGGAAATAGAATAGAAAATATTTTGTTTGAGGAGACCATTTTACCTGCTTATAGGCTTCTGGGCGGCTAGAGGCTACGTATGATGAGCTCATGATGAAGATGATACTTCTCTAAAAAAAATACGACATAGGAACTGGGTACTCTTTGTCAAAATTGAGCAGCTATGATTAAACTTTCTTTAACTAAAAATCATTAGTAAAATAGGGTGTTCACACCAAGCTTGTAAAGCCATTCCCAGTGTTTTTTGATTTTCACCAAAGGCCTGACTGTCTTGTTCATTTTGACTGTTTTGATGGATTCCGTAGCTCAGTCTGTAGTGACCCTCCGAAGTCTACGAACCTGGCAACAAGAACGCGTCTCACGCCGCAAGAAAATATCTGAACACGCCTTTATAGCCATAACTATAGACGCGCGTTCAGATATTTTTGAGCGCTCTGGACGCTATGATTTATTTGATAACAACTGTATTTTGATCTTAGTGTAGGAGTATGTTGATTTGTGTAATCATTATTCCGTGATATTTACGTATTTCATTTATTCCAGAGCGGAGAAAGAGTGGGGAGACGGCCTCCGCGGTCTGGCCCTCTCCGCTGCCCGCTACTCGCTGATGCGGCTCGAGGAGGGTCCGCCGCACACCAAGAACTGGCGGCCGCAGGTCCTCGTGCTAGCCAAGCTGAACGACGACCTCACGCTGAAGTACCGCAAGATGCTGTCCTTCGCTAGCCAGCTGAAGGCTGGTAAGGGCTCGACTAGCAACTAAAGGATACCCTGCCAAACATTAAAATTTGACTTTATTCCTTTGATTGTGCTCCCACTAGTCTGACGGTTGAGATGTACAAGACATGCTTTCCAATGAGTACCAACCTATTCATTATTTTTTTTTTCCCAACACGTTTCGTCAATATAAATTATAAAATAATTGTTAATATTAAAACATCCCTGCCTGGCACGTACCCGGCCCAAAAGTTCCAAATATGCTCGCTGCATTCCCCCGTTGGATAGCTAAGGATATCCGCTGAACCAAGTACGAACCAGACCTAGAGTCGCCACCCCTATCGCGCATTCATTCATTGCAGCCAAATTTTACTCGAGATTTAATTGACGTGGCAGAGGAGGTAAATATTTTTCTAATTATTTGCGACGATTGTCTTTTATCCATCGGCATCATCCGGCCAAATTCAATTAATTTATGTCTTGGGAAACTAAGTTAACCTTTTTGTATTTGGAACCCAAACCTTGAAGAAAAATCACGTCGCCTTGCAATCGTATCTAATCAAGCAAAGTGTAACAAAGAAAAGTTGAGCAATTGACGTGGAATCCGCTTAAGCCAAGCGAAAAACGCTTTTTGTCGACTAAGAGCGAAAAGGACGTCCATCGGCACGTATTTCATCACTGTATCGAATTTCTGTTTTTACGAATTCCGCGACGATAGATTTGGGTAGATCCTAAATCCATACTCCATTAAAGAAGCTGGCGATGAATCCATATTGCGAATCCACAGGCAAAGGTCTGACAGTATGCGTCTCGGTGCTGGGCGGAGACTTCACGCGGCGCTCTGGCGAGTCCACCACCGCGAGACAGAACCTGCGCCAGTGCATGCAGGAGGAGAAGGTGAAGGGCTTCGCAGACACGCTGGTCAGCCATAGCATCGCTGAAGGGCTGAGCCATGTGTAAGTTCAAATCAAATCCAACCAGTTTTATTGCACTTATACTGTACTCACCGGCAAATGGAGCTTAAGGTCGCAAAAATATCTAACTCAATCTTTTTTTACTGACATAAAAGCGTATCCCATATTTTTGTGATACTATTGCCGGTAACTCTGTACATTTTACATAGATATTGACCCTCGAAAGTGAAACTTAGACTTTATACAACGTCTTAGATTGGATTATTCCTAGATGTTTGCCTTTTAGCGACATTCTTCACAAACAAAAAGGGATTCCTAAGCTTAAATGTACTAAATCCTGTGACTTGCAGCTACAGCTTCAAAACTCCGCCTTTGGACTCTTTACAATTAAGCTAAAAGTGACGTTGAATTTTATTAGATCATCTTTCGCTAAATAACCGCTTGATGATCAAACCTTAAATAAATTAAATTCTTTCTTCTTTTTTTTCCGACACCATTTAGAAATTTTCACAGATGCTGTATGTCTGTTGCATAACCACAAATAAAAAAATAGATATTCAAGGGAGCTCCCATACGACACACGTAATTTTTTATGATAATTGGAGAATGGTACCCTTCGTGCACGAGTCCGACTCGCACTTGGCCGGTTCTTTACTGCACTGTTGAATGAATGAATGAATGAATGAAAGTTTATTCACAAGAACATATGGTGCATTACAGTAGATGTTATAAATATTTACATTGGTGATCCTTAATAATTATGTTCTGCCATAAGGCATGTGAAAATTTATTTAGTCATGACCATGACACGTCAAAGCCATGTATGTGTAGGTATATACATTTATATTGTGTTCATGCAATGTCTTCCATACAAACTAAGAATATTGGATTAAGACAAAGACATTGTAAATAATCATTATTATTGAAGCATGCATGTCATCATTATCGTTATATTAAATTACAGTAATAAATGTCAAAGGATGTATATTAAGGTTCTGATGCAACATCCTATCATGTTCCAGCGTCCAAACGATCGGTCTAGGCGGGCTGAAGCCCAACACGGTGATCGTGGGCTGGCCGTACGGCTGGCGGCAGTCGGAGGACGAGCGCACGTGGCACGTGTTCCTGCACACCGTGCGCGCCGTGGCCGCCGCGCGCATGGCCATGCTCGTGCCCAAGGGGATCAACTTCTTCCCGGACTCCACGGAGAAGGTTGGTGGCTTCTTTTTTTATTTTAAACAGGCTTACTCATGGCCACAGACTAGCCGAGGGCAGAGACGTGGCCCGCGATGGAGTGAGTTTACCCAGAAGGTGCCTCATCATCAGCCTATGATAGTCCACTGCTGGACGTAGGCCTCTCCTATTAACTATGCGTATAGACGCATTCGGAGGTTAATGACCATAATCGCCACGCTGGGTAAGCGGATTGGCGATCGCAGTAATGTGTCCACTATGATGACGCTTCTGCCCATCATCAATCTTTAATCAAGTATGGTCAGTGACACTTCAATCCCTTAGTCGACTCTTACGACACCCGCAGGAGGAGTTGGGGTGGTGACAAATGTATTCTTTCTGCCGTCACCACACGGCCAACGGCCACCACGAAAGGTGCCTATTCACCCTTGACTTGAAGGTTGACGGATTATATGATCTCGGAAATATAGACGCCGGCAGGGAATTCCACTCCTTGGCAGTACGCATAAGGAAAGAAGACGCAAAGCGCTTTGTACGAACAAATGAAATGTCTACCAAGTAAGGGTGGAACCCGGCCGTGCGTCTAGAATTTCGATGGTAAAATGGGGATGGCGGAATAAGCTCATGAAGCTCTTGAGCACACTCCCCGAATTGCTATCTGTAAAACACCGACAGACTGGCAACTTATTCTAGTGGTTAAATTTGTTGCCGACCCCTTAGTGTATGGATGCGTTCATGATATCGAACGACTTTCCTCATGGAACTCATATAGAAATCTAAAAAAAAAACTTTCCATGTAAAGTTGATCAGCCGGTGGGACCACTTTGTATGGAAAGGCTTTTTTTTTAATTACGATGCGAGTCCCTTGGAGAAAGTTGTTCGTTGTCATGAATACATGCATACCCCAACAAATTTCAAAACACCTTATATATTCCACAGAAAATGCTCTCTTGCTCTGGAATGTATGACAAGTCATTATTGCAATCATACCGTGAGACTAAACTTTATAATGCGCTGGCACGCGTCTAATAGCTTCCCAGATTCGACCGATCGATTACTGGTATGACGAGTTTAGTTCTACACACCATGAACAGGGTATTTGTTACACTAGCAAAAAAGCCCTTCCCGAACTTCACGGATAATGGTGGCTTTTGATCGTATTCTACCGATCAACTTTCGATCGTATTCTTCCATTTGTCCAACGTTACACTAATAACTAAACTCCTCTTTCAATCTTACCTGCTCTTTGTAAGTGTAAATCAGCTGTCTTTCTCTGGAGACAATGGCAACAGTCACATAGAATGGACTGTCGCGCTCAACAGCTCAGCAATATAAACGGAGATGGTTGGTATATTCTCTATTGTCGGCTTATTCCTAGACACCATGGCCAAGGGGACAAACTTCTTCCCAAACTCCACGATGAAGGTTACATCACACATCATCAGCCTATGATAGTCGACTGCTGGACGTAGGCCTCCCCTATTAACTATGCGTATAATCGCATTAGGAGGCAAATGCCCATAATCGCCACGCTGGGCAAGTGGATTGGCAATCGCAGTAATGTGTCCACTATGATGACGCTGCTGCCCATCATCAATATTTTATCAAATAGTGGTCAGTGACGCTACATTGGTATATATTATATGAATTCTACTCAGAATCGTGAACACTTTCACTTTCGTATCATTATCGAAAGAGCTCGTGATTCTGAGCGAAAATCCTAGGTATTAAAAGTTCCAAAATTTAAAAAATTTTTGGAGACAATAAAAAAAAAAACCATATAATTAGCTGTTCTGCCTCATAGTTCCATTTGCTTGAGTCGGCCTTATCGTAAATTCCAGGTGGCCGGAAACATCGACATCTGGTGGATCGTGCACGACGGCGGCATGCTGATGCTGCTGCCGTTCCTGCTGAAGCAGCACCGCACCTGGAAGAACTGCAAGATGCGCATCTTCACCGTGGCGCAGATGGAGGACAACTCCATCCAGATGAAGAAGGACTTGAAGATGTTCCTGTACCAGCTGCGGTTGGAGGCTGAGGTCGAAGTCGTTGAGATGGTATGGATGTCAAGGAAATAACAGTCTAATTTAACCTACGTGTCGGGGTACAAGCCCTACTACACAATTATCGATATCGGTAAAATAATGTTTCTCTCACTGGTTAGATTGCGCAAGTTTCTTTTTGCCGTGAGAAATCCGGGCTCTGCTAATTACGCTTTCCAAAGCTTATATTTGTTGTCTCCCAGTTAAAATTAGACAGTGCCCAAATAAGTTTTCTTTCAAAAAAGCTTTAAGTGAGTATTTTGCTGGTGAAATGGCAAATTCCTAGTGTCTCTGTTTGCAAGTGTCATCTGTTATTATTATGTAGGTATATGTATGTAATTTATGTATATAGGTATATTATATTTTCATACGTGTATATTTTACTTTATGTCGTGTTTTTTTATATTAATTTATCAGTTAAGTTATAGTAGGTATTTACCCTTTTTTTTGTAACTTTAACTCTATATTTATCGCACCGCCTACATATTTTCTGCGTTGCCCGAAGGTTGACTGGTAGAGAATGCCTTGTAGCATTAAGTCCGCCTTTTGTACAATTGTATTTTTCTTTTTGTGCAATAAAGATTAAATAAATAAACATGTAATTTTCATAAAGAAATAAATGATCTGTTATCTATTTTTGACTTTGAAACAATAAGCTAGCAACACGAAAGTTGTTAATTCATTTAATTTTGGTAAGCGCAACAACATTATTCTCTTGTATAAAAGCTATTGCAGTCCTTAGAATTTACCGAAAACTAGTGGTAAGTTATCGAATGAGCTAGGATTTGAACCAGACGCCGAAAATTTCATGAGAGATCGATTGTAGGCGTTCGGTTTCTGACACTTCTTATAAAGTGATCGCTCTTAACTTCGTTTCAGACGGACAGCGACATATCTGCCTACACGTACGAACGAACCCTGATGATGGAGCAACGCAACCAAATGCTACGCGAGCTTCGACTCAACAAGAAGGAAACTCTTGGAATGGTACGTCCCTCATCTTTCCTACTTCAACTTACACTTTCTCACAAATGTTTAACAGTACTTCACTGTACGCTGTACAAATTTCTCGTGGCTTTATAATGATGTGTGTTATACAAAACTAACTTGTATTTGTCTCTCGCCGCCGATACAGATGCAAAATTTGGTGGACTATAGTGAGCAAAACGCTGAGGAGAAGTTGCCACTGGTAAACCGAATACTTTACCCCAATCGAGTCCACTTTTATATGCATTTTAGCTGTGATCCATTTACTAACCCCTATTAACCCTTGGATTAGCTATCGTTTTGATTTATAGTCTAACCAGCCAATAGCCTTGTTTCCTTGAACAAAAATTGTCAGTCGATTAAACCATGAATAATATTAGAGATGTATTTTTTCTCTTAAGATTTAAACAAAATTACGAACACTTGCTCTTTAAAGTATCATTTTACGTCTCGCGCGATTGTTTTGCGGTCATTTTGTATCGTTGCAATCTACCGAATTTTAAAATTCTTTGTCTGTAATTTTTGTTTGATCAGGTAGGTGCTTATCGAAAGTATTTTAATTTTCTAACTGATAGGTGGAAAATATTCAATAATAGTCGATCTAGCTAAAATTCTCCATTATTAGCTGTTATTAAGTATCTAAGACCGTCATTTCATTGGCTGGCTGGACTTTTAGCGTTTTATTTCCGTAAGCATTTTAGTAGGAGGTCAGTATTTAACTGTCCCAAGCTTGACGGTGGTTTGATTAGTACTCGATGTGTAGCTATCGCTCACAACCATGCGTCACCCATTCCACGCTGCGCCTAGATGTGCCATCAGTTTCCAATAAAAAGACTACAGGACAGCCAAACTTATATTCGCTTTAAGTGTTTTTCTTCCTATTTCTTGTTCTTCCATTATTTCACTGTTTAGAAGCATTCACTCTTGAATCTGCTCTTTCTGCACTCATTCATCCTGTTAGGTATATTCCTCATAAAATTATTGCATCCATAATGTTTCCTATATTAATGTTTAGCTATTTTGATGTTTATATTATTTTAGGATTTTAGTATTTGCTAGGAAGGTCAATAATACAAAGCACGCTTTTTCGCCACATGGACCCTTACGAATATACTAATATTACATAAGTATTTGTATACCTAATACTAACAGTTTGAATAAGAAGTTCTGCAGAAGAAAGCAGAAGGAGTTCTGCTTATTGCGACTTGATCTGAGTTGAATGTTTTGGAGCCATTTTTAACATCATCATTTTTAATGACATAAAAACTGCCAATTTTAAAATATCAAGTTCACATCCAAAAAGGGAAATAATCAATCATACGGTCTTGAAAATCAGACTGAAGGCTAAAGCATGCTATGGTATTACATGTAATCATACTGAGTTTGCGTACAGAAACCGTTATACAAATCGGTATTTCTACGCAAATTACTTGAAATGAAGGTTCCATAATTTACAGATTCAGTGCATAGTTCTGTTCACTTTCCGCGAAATCGCCCTAATTTATACTGCTCTCACTTCAATACTTACCCATATACCCATTTCCGTGAAACTCTAGGTAATGAAGAAGAAATATTCACTAAATCTGTATCGTATTTACGTACGTAAAAGCTAGCCTGTTGGAATTCCAGCGGTCTCGGAAAGATTCTGATCAATTTTTGCTAAAAGAATCGGTCGGTTTGAATCGGTCAAAAGCTTCTGGGATTCAAGCTAAGACAACATTTGTAATGTCCACTTGCACAATCTAGAGGTAGCTTACCCAGGATTATTATTATTAGGGCCTAAGGCATGCCACTTCGACCTACATAGATTTATTGTGGCAGCCCTTTAAATTTAATTACCAAGTCCCATTGAATCCAGAAAAGTCCAGATTTATTGGGGACAGACGCTGGCGTAAGAACTTAGTCCATTCTTCCACACTGTTGTACAAGTCACGCTAAAAGAGAATTAAAGCGAGCGGCAAAGTTTGATAACAAATTAGGTAGGTACCTACTGACTGCAATTCATAAATCCGCTATATTGTCTTTTGAAATCTGGCCAGGCGAATCTAAGGATCAAATTTTACCGGATATTTTTTTTTGATATAAATAATAACAACATACCTATTTTATGAAATGCCCTAACTTTGAATAATCCATCTATTGACCGAATATATTACTACTTAGTGAGGTAATTTAACTAGCAGTTTTCAAGTGACATCTGTGATGGATATGGTTAAGCTTACCTTGTCATCTGCCTCCATGTCAGTTTTCATGGATAGTATTATTCACGCACATATACAAAGGCAAAGAGCGAAATTGTATCAATTTTCAAATTGATAATTCAGAAATACTATACCACTTTTTGGACTTTTTTTTACATACGCGCAATCTACGGGATACGTACAACTTACTATCAAGGTTCAAAATTACAAAAAGTCTACTAATTAACAGAGTTAATGTCGACAAATTTGTATGAAAATCTCACAGGGACATCCACCTTAAGTAACTAACTAGTAAGTTTATATATCCTTGACGCTTTTAATCGGTTAACCTTAGGTCGGTTAAGCCTAACTCTGGATCGATTTTGCAAGTGGACCTAAGTGTGCCTTCGTCATCATCGACCATCACCAGTGATCGGAACTATGGGTACCAAACTAATAAGACTTGACAAGTGAACACTAAAGAGTACTTACAAAGGCAAAATAAGGTGTATATAGAAATGCTCAAAAATTTCCAGTGCACTTTAATTGTGTGTAATAAGAACGTAACATATCTATATGCGGATTCTTTCGATCCTTCATTTTGTACTTGAACGTACAGCTATAAAAATACAGAGGCCCTACCGCGAACCAGGAAGTTTGCTTTCCTGTTACACTTACGTACGAATTCACTAGTGCAAGAAAGAGGCAACATGTCGTTCGTGGTTCGCGGTAGGGCCTCTGTAGATGAACACCCAAAAATTGTATGTTCGATATTTCTGTAAATATTTAATTTGGGACATTGCGTCAATTATTCGTGTGTCTATTAGATATTTGTTACGCCACTAAAAGTTAACTTTTGCACCAATACTTCCGATCACCGATCATCGCGCATGCATCACCCCCACCCATACAAGGAGTCAACAGTTCTGTAACGTAGGTACAAGCGATAGTGGACCACCACCACGCCGACGTGAAGTCTGCGAGTAAGGTGCGTTTCGCCGACGCGGCGCCGGCCGCCGACGCGCCGGATGCGCCTGACGCGCCGTCGCCGCCTCTCGACGAACCAGAGAAGGACGACAAGGTGACCTTCTTCATATACCTGTACCACTTGATGTAGCACTATTGTCAGGATACTTCTCACTAAGGTGTCAACGAAAATCGATTCAAAGCATTTATGGCACATACAGTGTGTGGCCTACAACCAGGGTGAAAATTTAAATGGTGCATTAATGAGCTAAGCAACAATCATTTCCATATAAGTATAGTCATTAAAAAATTTATATTTTTTTTATTTTTTGCATTTTTTTTCTTGGAAGTTTTGTTATTATAGGTTCTTTTACTTGATTTATTAGTTATTAATAACTTATCATTTTTGTAACATTGAAAAATGTACAAAAACTTTTAAAAAAACGTACCAAATTAGTGTAAAAATAAAACCAAAATAACTATTATGACTCACTACCTGGTATACTACAGGGTGACGCACGAATGTTGCTACAAAAACAAAGTTTAATAAATCCATTTAACTCAACAATTACGTTTCGGTACTGAATATTCTCGTTTAAATAGATCAAGGAATTTATTATTTAAATATTACTCGTGAAAAATCATTTGTGTTAAATGTCCACCACGCTCTTTAATGCAAGCTTTGCATCGGACTAAAACGTTGTTCATCGCGGCTCGCAATGTCGCTCGGGGTATGGCTTCGATAACTCTGACGATGGATGCTTTTAATTCGTCCTTGTTGCTGGGTCTGGTTCTGTACACTTCTTGCTTACAGTATCCCCACAAAAAGAAATCCGGAACAGTGAGGTCTGGCGATCTTGGGGGCCAACGAAGAGTGCTGTTCCTCGAAATAAGTTTTGTGCTAAATTTAGCACGCAAAGTTTCCATGACCGGTTTTGCAATATGACTCGTTGCTCCATCTTGTTGAAACCATTCAGAAATGTAAGGTATGCGTCGTGTGCGTAGTTTTCTAAAGAAATAATTGTTTAACATGTCCAAGCAATGATTGCCCGTCACTGTGACCGTAGCACCATTTTCTTCAAAGAAGTAGGGCCCGACAACGCCTGAAGCAGAAACTGCGCACCACACTGTAACACGTTCTGGATGTCTTTCTTTTGCCCATATGCGACAATTTTATTTGTTTACATTTCCATTCAAATCAAAGTGTGCTTCATCGGACATGAATAAACAATTTATAAAGTTTTCTTCCTCCTCTGCTAACTTCAACAGTTTTTTACAAAATTCTAGGCGAATCGGCAAGTCTTTTGGGTTTAAACGACTCGTCAGTTGAATTTTATACGGAAAAAGATTCAAGTCATTGTGTAAAATCCTTAAAATTGTCCTTTGACTGACTCCTGTGTCCAGAGCTAATTGCCCAGAAGAAGTCTTGGGATTAGCCTGCAAGGCAGCATCCACGGCGGCAATGATTTCTCCCATTCTGGCGGTACCTTGGCGTTGGTATGGCTTTGGCTGAATCGCACCTCGTTCGTCGAACATTTTGACTAACCGTTTTATTGTCCAACGGCTAGGAGGATCTTGATTTGTTTCTCTTCGGTATCTTCTTTGAACTAAAATTACAGATCTTAATTCAAGGTACATTTGTACCAATTTAATTCTAGTTTTGCTGTCTACGCGATCCATAATTAAATTTTAACTAACTTTTTTACAAGTTTAAATGTACACAAATGTCAAAAGCCAAAAATAAAAAAAAATAATTAGGTTCTTTATTGTAGCAACATTCGTGCCTCACCCTGTACCTTGATGTCTTGCGACTGACAAGCTACGATATCGTGATGCCGAGATGCATTAGTTCGAGTCCATAACTTTGAATAACAATATCTCCAAAATTATAATTTTTAAACATCGGAACCTTTACAGGATTATTGCGGATAGCCTAAGGAGTCACCCATTTCATTTTTCTCCCGTGTTCAAGGCCACACACTGTATATTAATTTTTTCATGTGGGCCCTACGAGGGTACAACAATCTTATAATTAATCGTTAGTTGATCTGAAGTTTGGACGCATTAAGTATTCATCAGGCAATGTTTTATAACCTTAGTGGGACAGCTGACAGCTGTCCTAATGAGATTTTACTAGTTTCGGATAAGATGGACGTAGGTACTTACATATGTAGTAGTGTATATTTATGTACATTTTTCGATAAATTAGACCTGATTCCTTCGGGCATTGTTGTTGCAGAAATGATTGCACATCTTCAAAGTTAAATGTGGTTGTCGATTTGATCGGTGATTTTAAATTAAATTTAAAATAAATCTCTGGACACATTATTTAGTAAAAATTACACACATTTTAGTTCTCGTCACTTATCTTATCCGAAACTGTTGAAATAAAATGCTTATAAACACAATACATTGCTGATTGAATTTTACTTGACCCCAAATAACTCTTTCAAACGTTTAACAATATCATAACATAAACTTACTCCAACTTTTTTGAAAAATATTACAATTAAGATTCCCCGTCTCTACTTATTAATATGAATTTGAGCTTAGTTTAATAATGTTGTTTTCCTGTTCCGCTAATATTGATGAGATTGAAACATCCCGTCTCTGCTTGGAATTACCATTCGCTCGAAACTGAAACTATTACATTCCACCATTCGTTTGTTTACACACACCATTCTCCAAATATCCTATACAAACTGTTGAGTTTACACATGTCAAAGCTATCTACAAAAAATATTTGTTGCTAGTCCCTTATCATAATATTATATTGAAATAGATGCAGAGTAATCACATATTTCTCGTGTCGTAATTGTACGTATTTAGTTAGTTGTTTAACTGATTTATTGACAATGTCACATTGCATAAATTTTAGTTGTACAATTCAAGATGATTCAAGCAAACATCAAAAAAGTTGCTATTGCTCTATCACGTCTAGATCAATATATGGGACATGCTTCAAGTGCCTACTCTATCATCATGTAGTTAGACTTTGTAAACGAAAGGGTGTTAACAGACTTGTATCCTGATAATTTTACGAGAGTCTATCGCTAAATTGAATATTTTCAGTTTCCAGTGACCCATCTCATCTGCTTCATCAATATTGCTCACTGCACCTCACGCCATCTTTATTTTCATTCACCACCTCTAACCCGAGTCCCGCGAATCTACACACGGTGGTCATATGTTGCCATTCACGTTGAGTTGTTCACTTTAGTTCGTTTCGTTCATTAGATAAGAGATTGGATGTTTAAATGTCCGTAGTGAGTATTGACAGTCGAAATAATATATGACATCCCGTGTTTTATTCGCTTTGAATCCGTCATGTGCAACGTTCGGGTCGCGCGTCAAAATTCGATTGGACTATCGATTGGGGGAACCGTAGGACGACTTTCGGAGTAGTTTGTTGCACATAATCGATTCAATGTGGGACTCGCCCGACGAACGCTCGCAGAGTGAGGAGCCTCCGGCGCCCGAGCCCAACGGCGACGCCGTCAAGCCGAAGCCGATGCCCAACATCACGCCGTGAGTAACTTTTTTTTACTAAAAAAACTGGTACATCTAACTGCAATATTACATGCAGTCTTTTCATCTTCAAATTTGAATGCAATGCAACATGTAATTTTGCAGCTTGGCCCCTATACCACAAAACTTTACAAGCGTACAATTCTACAAAATTGTCAACTTTTTGTATGGGAATTTATACAATTTTGTAGAATTGTACTCTTGTAAAGTTTTGTGGTATAGGCCATTGGTGTACCATTTGTACAAGAATAAAGTTCAGCATGAAAAATGCGATGTTAAAATAAATAGTTATCAATAAAGGACTGATTTTTCAATCCTCAGATAAACATTTCCGTTACATCATTTAAAACTATTTATTTCTGAAAGACATTATTAACTGGGGATTGAAAAATCAACTTTAAGTAAATCCTATTGATGATTCTGATTTTGCCCGAATATGTTTTTCCATGTCTTAGTATGACTCCGTCACTCTTTAGTTGTTAACCATTATTCTCACTCTGATGGGGCTTACTAAAAGTAAAAGTCATTCAAAACAGTGGGATTCCTGACTATAAGATTAGATATTCGTTCGCTGAGACCAAAAACATGTATAAATATGTATATTAAGCATCCTAACCTAACCGAACCTTCTCCTGTTCCAGCCAACCTAATCTCCCACCCTGTTTGTTTCTACAAGGATATCCTTTCTTCCTCCTCACAGGATTTAAATGAGAATTCTAGCAATAGGTACCTAAATATTTTCCTAATTCCTACCTTGCCTACTGTATTGTTCTCAATAAGTTCCCATGCGAATGCTTTCTGTTGCGATGCGTTTTTACTGGCTCGTATTAAAGGAACGAAACGATCCTGAACATTAACGAGCGCCTTACGAGCTAGTGAGGGGAAAATATCCTTTAAAACTTACGACGTACATATATGTATACCAAAGCCATTTGGTCTTGATTTTTTCAAAAAAGCATTAATAAGTCTTTGAGCAACCATTCATTTGGAAATGATTGTTGTGGATTAATTCGCTTTGATTTATTACAATTTGAAGCTAATCTCAAATATGAAATACATACATTATATCCAATGGGTTTTAACAGCTTTCCAAATGTTGTTGTTGAAAAGTATGACTGTCCAATATTCTGATGATGGGTTCAGCAGATTAAAGGTGTTGCGTACACTTTACATTAAACTATAGTTTTCTAATCAAACGCCCGTCATTATGAAAACATAACCCTGTTCCGTACAGTAGAGACTTCCTTATCTTATGATGTTAACATATTTTATTTTGTAAGATATTTATTTAATAACACTATCACAAAGTATTTATTTAGGAGATCCCACCTCCTTCTTACTTGTGCGTACCCTGGTTGTGAATTTATGACAAATAAACGACTTAGAATTTTTGATATTGAATTTTAATCTACTGAGTGTATAATTTATTTGGTTACCGCGACAGTTATTCATGAAATAAAACTTTTAAACAAATTATATCACGTACCTATTTACGTATCAACGATGTGACGACATTTCGAACAGTCATGGTGTGTACAAGTGTTCTAAAAAAGAGTTGGGATCCTTCTAAATAGATACTTTGTGTTCGTGTTATAAAAAAATATCTGAGATAAATATCTTAAATTAATAAAATATGTTAACATCATAAGATAAAGAAGTCTCTACCATACGGAACAGGGTTATGTTTTCAAAATGACGGGTGTTTGTCCGATCCTTGTTTATAATTATAATTTTAGATTTAAGTATGTAACTAACACTTTGGAGTTTTGATCTGAAATAAAGATTGTTCTATTCTAACCATTCCCATGCGCAGGGACGAGGGTACAGTCCGGCGCATGCACACCGCCGTGAAGCTGAACGAAGTGATCGTGTCGCGGTCGCACGACTCGCAGCTCGTGATCCTCAACCTGCCCGGCCCGCCGCGCGACTCCAAGCTGGAGCGCGAGTCCAACTGTGAGTGTCCAACCGTATCATATAGGTCTAGGAACTATTTGGCTTGGTCGGCAAATGGATGTCCTCTACTTGGGGTAACTCTGCAACCATATATAACATGGACGTCTAACGCCAGCTCAAAAATGCCCCCAAAAACAATTGTTCAATTGTGCCAAAATGGGCAGGACATAGCGCTTTTATTGACACTGCGCATATTTCGGCGCAACATCTTTGACAAATGTTTATAGAATATAGCCAATTAAAACTTTGATGGACCAATCACAACTATTTTTAAACGGCGGTTTAAGTTTTTATAGGTTGACATTGATATTTATTGCCGTGATGCATTGAAGAGGGGTGACACTTGTCAACTTGAGGACCGTTTTTAAAAGGCAATTTAGTATGATGTGCGGCTTCCATGTTTTATTTGTTCGTAGGGGTAACTACTAAAAGTACTTAACTGCAGTCATCTTAGCTCTTCTACGAAATATCGTGAGATTAAGTATTGGCCCTGCACTTCTACCTGTTTACAGTCTACGTGTTTTTTGGTTGTTGCCTCAGCCTCGATGAACACTGCATATGGGGGCAGTTCCTATCTAGTTTTAGCCCCTACAAAACTTCTGTCTTAGGTATGTAAGTACTGACATTATTCCTAACGGATAATAGAATTTGTGAGATCCGCTATTTAATTCGCCTGCATTCACATTCTCTGAATTATTAAGTTTTTTGTTGCCTTTTGCAAGCCAAGAAGAAAAATGTGTAATTGATGCTACATGATCGCATCTAACCAAGCAAAGTTGAACTTTACGTAGTTCCGCAGCAGTTCCTGATACGTTAGCAAAACTGACGGTTGTAGTAGTTAGGGAAACTTGCCTAATTCGTACCCCTTAAGAGAAAGTGCTAAATATCAGGATATATAAATAAGAAATGAATATGTTTATGATATCAAAAGAATCTTTATTTATTTACTAATCGACTAAAGTAACAAATTTATTTTGAACTTCAATATATTCTGAGATAAACACAATTTAAAAAAAAGTGGAAAAAGTACGATTTAAGACTATGTACCTATTCCAAAATCGTACCTGGAAATGATGATCCACACGTCGATGTCCCACAACTGCGCAAAACGACAATCATTGACAGAGAGCTAAAACGCATGCGTATAGATATCGTCGCATTGCAGGAGACTCGTTTAGCTGGCGAGGGCAGTCTACGTGAATCCAATTACACCTTCTTTTGGAAGGGAAAGGACCCGGGTGAAAGACGCGAATATGGCGTTGGTTTTGCAGTTCATAATAGACTGCTCTCTTGTGTTGAATCCCCAATTAGTGTTTCGGAGCGTCTAATGTCTCTGCGTTTAACAACTGCATCGGGTCCAGTGACGTTAATTTCAGCTTACGCGCCTACCCTAAAGGCCACTCCAGAAGTAAAGGATTGTTTCTACGAAGAGTTACGAGGCTGCCTTGAAAAAGTTAGAAGATCTGACAAGCTTATACTTCTGGGTGACTTTAACGCGAGAATCGGTAGTGCTTATCAGAACTGGCCAGATACAATGGGATCGCATGGAATTGGAAACATGAACGATAACGGTCAACGGCTCATGGAATTATGCGCATCCTATTCCCTTTGCGTCACTAATACCTACTTCCACCACAAACCAATTCATAAAGTGTCATGGAAACATCCACGCTCAGGACACTGGCATCAAATCGACTTTGTAATAACCAAGAGATGCAACCTCAGGGACATTCTTAACGTCCGTACCTATCACAGTGCAGATTGTGACACTGACCACTCTCTAGTAATGGCTAAGATCCGTCTATTACCTAAAAAGATTCACTCTTCAATGAAAAGCTGTCGTAAACGTGTCTTGAGTACAAAGAATATGCTTGATTGTCATCTGAACAAAGAGTTTAGTAAAAAACTGGAGTCTGAACTAACACCTGAGTTATTGCAAAGCGATGAGAGTGCTGAAGAGATGTGGTCACACATCAAGGAAGTATTGACACGGACGGCCACGGAAATATTTGGTAGGGAGCGTAAGGCAGAATCCGATTGGTTTGCCACATATGAGCAGGATATTCGCCCCTACATCGAGCGGAAAAGAACCGCCCTGACGGAAGTACTTAGCAACCCTACAGATAAGCGTAAACAATCTGCTTATAAAGCTGCAAAGGCGGACTTACAGCGGTCCTGCCGTCATTTTGCCAATTTGTTCTGGGTAAATCTATGTAGGTCAATCCAGCATTGTCGAGATACAGGAGACTTCCGGGGCATGTATAACGGAATTAAACTGGCAACAGGACCAACTATCAGGAAACGGGCCACGATTAAAAACATTAATGGCGATCCTATAACAGACCGAGATGAAGTGTTAAGGAGATGGGAGCAGCATTACTCAAGCTTGTACACTGAAGAGGTCAACATAAGTGCAGCTGCGCTCGTCAGCTTTCCTTCCTTCCCGATCGCAGTTGAGTTAGATATTCCTCCTTCTCCAGAAGAACTTGACACGGCGCTGAGTAGTCTAAAGCTAGGCAAAAGCACTGGCCGTGATAACTTACCGGCTGAACTTATTCGTCTTGGATGTGTCACACGCTCCCTGTACGCTCTTCTTCTGCGTTGTTGGATTGGAGGCACGGTGCCGCAGGACATGAGGGATGCAGACATCATCACCTTATACAAAGGAAAAGGTGACCGTGGGGACTGCAATAATTACAGAGGCATATCCTTACTGAGCATTGCTGGTAAAGCATTTGCGAAGGTGGTCTTGAAGAGACTTGAGATCTTAGCATTGCGCATTTACCCTGATACTCAGTGTGGGTTTCGCGCCGGACGATCTACAAACGACATGATTTTCACTCTCCGTCAACTCCAGGAAAAGTGCCGCGAGCATCGCATCCCACTATACATGGCCTTCATAGATCTGAATAAGGCGTTCGACACGGTAAGCCGGAGTGGTCTATACGAAGTGCTGTGTAGGATCGGATGTCCGCCTACCCTACTATCACTAGTAAAATCCTTTCACGATAACATGCGTGCTTCTGTAGTGTTTGATGGTGAAACGTCGGACAACTTCGGAGTCAATCGTGGAGTAAGGCAGGGCTGCGTGCTCGCGCCCACTCTTTTTGGAATTTTCTTCTCGGCCTTACTTCTTGTAGCATTCAGGGATTGCGACGTCGGTGTGCATTTGCATACTAGGAAGGATGGTCGACTTTTTAGTGTCAACCGTTTAAAGGCAACTGCAAAACGCAAAGACTTAATTGCCAGAGAGCTCCTGTACGCAGATGACGCGGCTTTTGTTGCTCACTCGGAGGAGGACCTTCAGTTGCTGATAAACAAGTTCAGCCATGCTTGTCAGCTATTTTCTATGAGCGTCAATCCCAAAAAAACTGTGGTCATGGTTCAAGGGACGGATAGATCACCTTGCATTATGCTTAATGGTTCTCCTTTGCAAGTAGTTGACCACTTTTGTTATCTCGGGTCCACAACAACATCTGCACTCTCTAATGGAAAAGAAATAGCTTCTCGCATTGGTAAGGCTTCGACAACATTTGGGCGACTTCACACTCGCGTCTGGAGGAACGACAAGCTAACCATAGCAACCAAAGTTCTTGTGTACCAATCATGCGTACTCGGTGCACTTTTATACGCATCGGAGACATGGACTACCTACTCTGCACAGGAACGCCAGCTGAACGCTTTCCACATGCGTTGCCTGAGGTTCATTTTGGGAGTGACCTGGAGGGACAAGATGACGAATGCAGCAGTTCTCGCAAAAGCTGGCATATCCAGCATTACAGCGATCCTCAAACAGAGGAGACTGCGGTGGCTGGGACATGTACACCGTATGGACCCAGGAAGATTACCTCGCCAAGTGATGATGGGCCAAATAGCACACGCAAAAAGACCTGTGGGACGCCCGATGTTAAGATTTAAGGATTCCTGCAAGCGTGATATGGTTTGCTTTGGCATCAGTACTGCCGACTGGGAAGAACGTGCAGAAATGAGACCTGAGTGGCGTAGAGACCTCAGCACAGGAATAAAGAAGCACGACCAAGTGTGGCTGGAAAAACTGCAACAAAAAAGAGACAAACGCCATCAAGCCAGTAGTATAGCCTCACCCCCAGACTCACAATACGCATGCGACTTATGCGGCAAAAAGTGTCGCGCAGCGATAGGCTTGTACAGCCATAAGCGCAGCTGTACAAGACGTAAAAATAATAACTAACACAGCGTTGTAACAATCATCCGTCAGGGATGCTGTGGCCATTGATGTATCCCGATTTCGTACCAGCGTAACTTAGTATGAAAATTAAGATTATATAATTATTTATAGTCTCATTATTATAATAGCCAATGATATTCAGAGATATTAGTAATATTTATTTAGCCACTAAACTTATTATATTGTTGACTTTCTTGCTTGCTTATTTCAGATTTAAAACTAACATTTTACGTTTTTTTTTTCAATCCATAATTGTTTGTCGGACTGCATAATTTCATGGCATTGTCAAAAATAACATTACGAGAATATTTCTCGACTCCAGCACAATGTCAGTGGATCCAGACTTCATTGAGTAGGTACACAAATTATTGTCTCTTAATTTGTTTCCTCCCTAGAACATGAGCCTGACCAAATTTATTATTTTTTTTAAATTTCCTTTGTTAATATACACAGAGAGTTATTTCTATAATTTTACATAACTAAGTATTGTATTATCCATTGGTTATGTTTATCTTATACAGTCAAATAAACGATTATTCCTAAAACGTACCGGTACGAAATAGAACAAAGTGATGAGTACGATTTAGGCATAAGATAACTAAGATTTAAAAATTGCCGTATAAAAAAAATTGTGGTTAAACTGACGATAATATTTCTCGTAATTAATAGCGTAAATAAGTAAAGAATTAAGCAAAATACTTATAATTTACATAGCTAATTGCGATCAAAATTGAAATCCTTAAGAATCGACCTAAACTATTACTCGAAAACAGCGAAATTAATAACTTATTGAATAATTTTCGATGGAGCGCCACTGTGGGGTTGTTTCTCGAATGATGTTACACACCGACCAAGTTGTTCAGTTTTTATAAAACTTGCGCCGCTTCAGCAGTTTCAATTCACAAGATATTCATGGGGTACGATTTAGGCAGGAGTACGATTAAGCCAAGTTTACCCTACTGGCTCCCATGCCACAATTTTCTATTGTCTTGTGGGATCAATGGCTGTCAAGTCAAATTGTTAACCATCATGCTTAGCACATGATTGGCGCGACAGTATCTCGCCGCGAGATAGGCAATCCGTCCCTCTTTTGTTAATTTAGCTTGTGAAGGACGGGAGATCTCGCGGCGACATACCGTCGCACCAATCATGTGCTAAGCCTGCATGTACATAAGTGACGAGTTGTTACCTTTCCAGACATGGAGTTCCTGGAGGTGCTGACAGAAGGGCTGGAACGCGTGCTGATGGTGCGCGGCGGCGGCCGGGAGGTCATCACCATCTACTCGTGAAGAGTCCTCGCCACTTCGCCAGCTCTCGGACTATTAGCGCAAGGCGTCCGCGCCCTTATGAAAGTCTTTGTGATTCTATCGTAACTGTTAGTGTTATTTCAATTCGTGTGACCGCTGAAGACTGCCCCTCGGCGAGTTTATTTGTATTTTCTTACTGACGTTATTCGTTTTGTAAATGTTAGGTTAGTTGAGGTTATGTTGTTTGCTTAGTGATTTGGAGTTTATTCACTGTTGTATAGGGTGTGAGTGGAGTGTGAGTCTAACGAGAAGCCTTAACTATCGGTCACGGAGTGCTTTGATTAGTTCTAAGTTGGTTACGTTGTAGACGGTAGGGTAGGCCCCAGGGCGTTACTTTCTCTACGTATTAGTTGTTGCCGTAGGACTAAACTTCAACTTTCTATTATGAACGGTTGTTTTCTATTTTTTTAACGAATTGTTTTTCTATCAAAGTTGTATAACATAGATAGTTTATAGACGTATACATTTATTAAAGAATAAACTATGAATATTTTTATCTATTTAAAAACGTATTTTGTAAATAATAATTCTGTTCTAAGGTTTTATATCTGCTCAACTTGAAACTTACAGTGGGACTGATGCGTGAAAGCGACGTACCTAATAAATTCGTATTTCGCCATTTCCGATCGAGTAGGGTTTAAAATATAAAGCTATCTAGTCACTTATGACATTAGTTACCTGAGACGAACGTCAACACACACCAATTCGATTGCCTCTATTCGTATACACTGTTCGTTACCGAGTTGCGTTGAAGGGAATGATATGTTCGGAAGCGTAGTCACGTGGCCGGAAGGGTCGCCATGTAAGGCGCGGGAGACGGCAAGGGCGAACGGGGAGGCGGGAACCCGCGCCACAATTACCCTTAGTGTCTAAACTTTGGAAACTTGTTACGCACATTCGCGTAGGTAGATGATTTCTTACTGTGATCGTTTGTATGACGTTTTTGTCATCTGAGCTTATAATTATAATTTTCATTTACATCGTTCGCCTTAGGCGATCGATCGAGAATGCCGGCGCAGAGCGAACCGTGCCGCGAGCGTCGGCGACTTGTCAATTTTGATTTCCGTAACGCCACAGACGATATTCGTAATTGGTATTGACGATGTTAGGTGACTGCCAAATAGGACTTCGATGTCTCTTAATAAAATATCTTAGTCCCTAAGTGATTAGGTACGTATTCACTACCTTTAGATTCTAATGTGTCATGGTTCAAAATTTCATAAGATTATATCCCAAAGGCGTGAAATAGTTATAAGGGAAATGTATTACTTACTAAATATATCACTTCTATCGATACTAGGTAGAGGACTAGAAGGAATCATAGCGAGACTTATAAACTTGAAACTAGCCTTTGCTATAAAAATTGACTGCCTTTCGCCAAAAGCGAGAACAGATATAAACAGCTTTTAATCGGCAATTAATTCTAACAAATATATCGAAGCGGATAAAGTGC
This sequence comes from Thaumatotibia leucotreta, assembly GCA_025490895.1. Lineage (NCBI taxonomy): Eukaryota > Metazoa > Arthropoda > Insecta > Lepidoptera > Tortricidae > Thaumatotibia > Thaumatotibia leucotreta. The sequence continues at coordinate 52,989 of JALPQI010003732.1, read as the reverse complement.
TCAATAATATATGATTATGCACTAACACCTATGACAAAATTCGACAAAATATTACCGCTTTGATTGCTTCGATAATCGTTATCTATATAAATAAAGTCGAAATGTTAATGACGTACTAAGTGGCGGGTTTAAAAGCGTCAATAACCGTTTCTTCTACGCCACTAGTGAACCTATGTGTACTAGAACGGTGTTTTATTTGCTAACTACCAAAAATTAGAGTCGAACTCAAATATAGCTATAGATACGCACGTAAATGCAGCCAAATCTACTTAGAGTAGTGACACGAACCGACGTCGAAATGTTATCTAAAAGCGGTTTACGATTATTTTTCTAAACTGTACTGAAGCGTAGCTCTGAAAGTTCTGAAAACATTGTAGATAACGGAAATTATTACTAAAATAAGTAAATAAAATCTTATTAAAATTTAACTTGCTAAATAATAAGAGAAGTATTTATTACGTTAAGCTACTTAAGTTTGTGATTGTGTTCTATCACATAGTGATAAAAAATAAACGGAAACACTTCTTTGGCAACACATATCTTCCTCTGAAAATAGAAGAAAATATTTAAAATATATACTCAAATCAGTATAATACGTTTATTATTATTAATAATATTTATGCCTATCAATAGGTATTGAATAATAAAATTTAAATCCTTATTAATGATTAAATATACTTTCGTAACAGACTACGTATAAAAATATTATATTATACATTATTTTTAATTATTGTAAATCGAATTTATTATATTAAATTGACTTATACGTTTACGTATTAGGCCGCATTATTCCTGGCTAAATCGACTCTCGATACTCGAGTATATTCTGTCGAGAGTGTAACTCGAACCTCGGCATAGCCTGGGTCGCCATGTAGTTCGAAATTTCTGTTTGCTTCTCTTTAGAACACAATAAAGAGATATAGAGAGATACACAGCCAGTATAGCATCGGCTGCTATTCCGTAACGCATTTCTTGTCATTTTCAAAACCACGTCTACTGTTTTATTAGATCCTAATAGACGCGATTATTTTAGTATAGGTAGAAAGTAAAATCCGCGAAGTAAACCTATGTGCCAAAGCTCACATTATTGGACGGGAGGGATTCAGTGGCAATACTAAACGTAGGATAATCTACCTACTAAGTAGACTACTCGAAACTGTACTTCGGTAATTGAAGGGAGACGCCTGTATCGATTTGTAGACGATAATTCATCATATTAACTTTCAGTAATACATACTAAACTACCTCTAAACATGTATATTTACTATTTACGCGGTACTGTTTCACCGGTACATAGTATATTGTATCTATGATCTTAACCCTTCAATTACCTACGTCATAGGTTATGGGTAATGTTTACCTATCTATTCATAATAATAGTTTTCAAGATACATGAGTGTTAGAAATGTCACGGTAACTAAATAGTCGTAACGTAATTCAAAAGATTGCACATAGTTAGGTACCTATTTCAAATAGATTTCAAGTCGTGTTCGTTGTTTCAATCGTACATTTAGCCTTATTCGAAGCCATGCTGTAACTCTGTCGAGTAATTAATCTTTGTAATAATACCTTGTTTAGATTAGGCTGTGAGTCAGCGTCACTCTTTACAATTTGATATTCAGGCTAGAGTTGCTGTGATACACGATTATGGCTATAAATTATAGAGTAGTCATTTCTGGCTATGGGTCAAGGAGGGAGTTAATGACGCCATCTTATCTGTGATTTCTGCGACGTAGTCCCCCCACCCCGCGCCGCGCCGCCCCGCCCGCGGCGGGGCGACTGCGACGGCGATATATCCCCATCCTACACCCAGACGCCATTTTGACTATTGAGTTTTAAATTCATAATTTTCTCGCCTCATTGTAATTAACTTATTATAAGCATTTTGATCTGGAACGAGTTTTTATTAGAGAAAAAGAATAATTCGAATTGTAAAAGTTGTTTAAGAAATTATTAAAATATTTAAAATAATAATTTTAGTGAATTAGAAAGTGAGTAAAGTAAGGGGGAAAGTTATAATAAATGTTACGAGTATAATGAAATAAATTAATGATAAAATATTTGTTTTCTTTTATTTATAGTTACCTAACTACTTCTAAGTTACACGCATAGTATTTGACATACAAGTTCTTACCTATTTTAGTAAATTTTGTTTACCACTTGGTATATACAGACTAGAAAAATACAGGCACTTATTTTCTTACAAGTATTTTTTTTTTTAATCTTAACATAATGAAGTCATAACCAGCACATATTATTGTTTAATTACATTGCTCTGCATTTGCAATACAATCTTTGAGATAGCTCTCCATTTCAACTTTGTTATGTGATATGTAATATCTGCTAAGGACAGAGTACTTGACACTTGCCACCTTAATCCCTAATATCTTAAGATGCCTTTTTCTAAGCATCTGAGGTCCAATCAATCTCTCATTGCCAGAACAAAAATGATCAGGCAAATGGATTAAAATAGCCGTATTTTCATTCTTTTCCGACTTCAATTTCCAATTGAAATTGTCTGTTTCTACTCCAGCAGGATGCAATAGCACATCTATCATGTATGTTTCATCAGCGTAAAGGAATGGAATCAACACTGCAGTTGACATTTTGTTAGCACCGGAAATCTTCAGTAAGCTATCTTTTATCTTATCTATAATATTCCGTACTCTACCATCAAGAGACATGGCCTTAGACCATTTGTCTTTAGGCAAGAACGGTCCGGCATATCCCGTACACTCTATGGCTAAAGCTGTGTCAATTAAGTGAAGTTTCCTCATTGTTTCTGGATTATTTATTTTAACTAAATATTCTGCACTGAATAATCTTTTGGCTAACTGGAGAGGGTATACCCCAGAATATATACTGGATAGAATTATGGTAGAAATGTCATCAGAACTCATAGAGTCAAATTTATCATTCAAGATTTCCTCTGCCAGTTTCCAAAACTTCTCATGATTAGTTGGCTGATAACTTAAGTATCCAAAAGGGTGAATGAAAGATTTTAAGAAGCTAGTAGGTACTGAGCGTCCATTTTTGATAAAGTATTCACTGCATTCTTCCAATATAGTTTCATTGCGTATTTTAAACTGCATGCAGTAATTAAGAATACCTACTGTAAGTATCTGTGTCTGAACTTTAGGTCCTTTGAGTTTCATATATTTCTCCACAGCTTTCTCAATGACATCATCTGTGTAATTTAACCTGGTAAATTTAGTCACTATATCTAATAAAGTATCTTCATCTAAAGCATGAAGGTTTGCATAAAACCATTTTCCAATGACATCAAATGTCTGCATGGAGGAGTATTTTTCTTCAATAAAGGTATTCAAAATATGTTGCATGCCAGGAACCTTAATATTATACCACAGCTCAGTTATTTTCTGTTCTAGAAGAGAGAAGATTGTCTTCTTACTTGCTTTAAATCCTGGTAAGACTTTAAATATGAGGGCAATGTTATGTTCATTGATGTTATTCTCTTTGTCTACAAAGCCAACCCACAGTTTGTCAATAGTATCAGAATATTTTGCATCAGATTTATTCTCCATCAGAAACATGATAAACTCACACAGTTGCTCAATGGACAGCTGACTGTCAATGGCTCTGAGCAACAGCTCATCACAAAACTTGTGTTTATATGGCTCCATGAATGTAGAATCAGAATTGAGTATATTCAGAATCGTCTGAGTATCCTCTGTCTTCGTAACAACTTTTAACAGCTTATCTAAAATAGCACCTTTAGCTAAATTTATGTGGACAGTTTTTGGAGCATCGAGGCTAGAATCCATAGGGGTCTGAGTTGGGATTTTTTCCAAGTCGTAAATTCGTTCCATAGCGCCCAGCGCAATGTTCGGTGTTATTTTAGTACACTTGGACAGTAAGGAGAAAACGTCTCGCAGGTCCGTACAGAGTTTGAACTCTGCCTTGATGAGGTGGTAGTCGAGCGAGTCCGGCGCGCTCGGCGGCGCGACCTGCGCTTGCGCACCTCCCGACATTTCTGCCAAATCCTTTATCTTTCGCACCACAACAGGAAGCTCGTGAACGTTAAACCCACTCTCTATCATAATAGTACTATTAGTAAACTCGGCATTGTTTAAAACATCATTATTGTCACTGTAATTCCGCGTGAACAGGCCGAGGCTGGCGAACGACGTATTAACGTTTCCTGAAGATAATCCATTGTTTCTAAGCTTCATATACGATCTTCGTAAGACTATTGGTAATGCCATTGTTTTAACATAATACTAAACAGTGTTACGTTGATTATAAACTTGGAAAATAACAAAGAACACTGTGACCTTCACATAATGGACCATTTCTCCACTTATTATTTAACAGCTGTCAATGTCAGCTGTGACATTAGGTAGGTGTATTTTACCTCGCAATTTATGGTTTATTGTTATTGCGTTATTCTGTGTTGTGGCTAACATGTAAACTATTCCACAAAAGTACCATAAAAGTGCGCTGTTTTTGGCACAAGACCGATAGTCTGTGAAATTTAAATACCTATCTGTGGCAGTTGTCAGCTGACAGTGACGATTGATGGTTGTTTGCTCGACGGACGGAGCCAACAGACGTTATAATTAGTGCTCGTGATTTTATTTTAAGTTACCTACTCAGTACTTTTATTGGGTTTAGACTGTGATTAACAAAGAACCGACCAAAATTTACTAAATTGTGAAAGTATACATGCTCTTCTACATCGCTTAATAACTGGAAAAAGATCGCAAAGGTTGGTATTTGTTTTTATTTAAAAATATTAAGTAAACTGAATAAAACCATTATATCTCTGCCAAAGTTTCGCTGAATCTAAAGTTAAATTTAGTTCTTGCGTATTGTATAGGCTATAACTATTCACGAAATTGTTTCAATTGCGCTATTAAAGAACGTCCATAGCATTCGACAAAATTGAATCAATGTTCAAATAATGCCGCGAATTGATATGTAGATTAGAAGTCACTGTTTAACGCGCTCAATATTTAACTTAGGAATATGTAAGTTTGGAACAATTTATAAAAGGCAAGCTGAAAACATGTATGTAATATTTGCAAAACACCATGGATGTTTATTTGACGTAGTATGAAAGATGTATATGTATAGTTAGTTAGTTAGTAGTTAAATAATCATTAGACCTTGTCAACCGTCATTCGTTTTTATTGCCTCCTCTCATCAAGCATCATTACTGCCATACGAGAACTCATAAAGGTAATATAAATAAACATACTACCAATCAACACATATATAAGTACACATACACAGGCCATACACACACACAGATACCTCACAAACATCTCAATTATACATAGTTAACACACTTAAAAGTAATTACAGCCTTTTAAATTTAATTAACAACATTTAAATTCTTGAGGTGCAATCAGTATTCTTCACATAACAATGATAACAGTTTATTTTCATATGATTATCTAATGATAAGAAATAATCCATAGGCACTTATCTTTAAAACCTGTAGACTTACCTACATAAAACATGTTTATACTTTTTCAAGGAGTGGATCACATTTAACTGAGAATAAAAGGCTAATAGTATTCTAATATTGTAAAGTTTATTATTCAATATTTGCCAGTTCAGCTATTTATTGATTTAATAAAAAATACAAATCAATAAAAATACAAAATTCTTATATCTATACTAAATGTTAAAATATCTTCAAATATGACTACTTAAATTACACCTTAAAATAAACTTTAAATTAATGAATGATAGCAAATAAATTTGTCTTTAAATAATTATAAATTTTGGTTGAAATTTCATATTTAATAATGTAGGTATCGGTTAAGCAAGGCTTTTCCATCTTATTCAAATTAAAATGCAGTGACTGAAATCTGTATCAGGCCTAAAAGTACCCATGCCACAGAAAAACTGTTGAACCAACTGTAATCTTGATCTTTCAACCAATTAACACATTGGCTACCACAGAATTAGTTTTGGATAGAAGAAACAAGTTCATTCATTTGTATGGCGGCCGAGAGTGTCAGATTTTGTACTGAAGTTGTTACTTGCCTATGATTTTAAATGTCTCAGGCCCTTGAGTATTCACATTTTTTGTGTTGTTGCAATTAATATTACTTAAGGAGGCATTATTAATGTTTTTGTTCACTTCAACTTACAAAATTTCACGCCCGAAAGCTGCAAGCTGCGATTAAAGACGGACAACTCAGTGGATTTCACTGAGTTCATTTGACACGCTAAGTAGATACGTTTGCTTGATCTATGGTATATATGACATCTGTGTTGGGTACCACCCTTCTACTTTTTCAGACTAAAATATTAATTGAAACTTTCACCGTTTGCATACACATTTTAACAAATAATGGGACTTAAGTTGACCTATGAAATGAAATGCTAGTGAACTCAAGACCCCTTATTAAAATGTGTCAGTGGACATGGAAAGGTCACCTTGTCACAACTCTCAAAATAAACCTTACCTTACCGTGTTCTTGAATAAAGTCTATTTCAAACCCATATACGATTATTTATACCTATGTGTAGTGTATAAAGGGGTCAATCACCTTGTTTTCGTTGCCATGGTTACATTCTCTTGAGTCACCTGCGTTTCTATGGTGGGTCTATCATGCTACTACTAATCATGCTAGTTAATATAATAATTTCTTCTAGCAAACTATGCAACTTTCGTCCTCTAGGTGATGAGTGATGACTGATCTGACAGAATAACAACAAAAACAGGAGATTGACCCTAAAATCCATTTATGTACACTTATATTGAAGTAACGGACAATCACAATATAAAATCCTAAGAATGTACCATGTGTAGTTTTAAGTGGCTTTGTATATTGTGAGATGAATAAATAAACTAAACTAAACATATACATGCAACTAAAATTCAGGTCATACATTCAACTCTCAATGTTACTATGAGAAGGTTACAACTAGCTCTGGTTATGTATGACTGCCATTAAAATTACACGGTTTACTTTAGAAATGCTTATAATTCCTGAGTAATTTTTTATCAATCTACATTCAATGCCAACACTAGTCTCTATGTGCATAGGAATAAGATTTATGTTTGTTTAACTATAGTCGTTAGATAGAGATAAACTGAAGTACATAGAACCTTGATAATTGGAACTAGATTTATACAATAATTAAATTAGTCAACAGTCAACACGAATTAAAATGCAATTCTCTAGCCCACATTTCAGATTGATAAATAAAATATAGGTATTAATAAAAACAGACACATGTTGATTAATATCTACATTGTTATGTTACTTAAAAACATTTATCTAATCAAGAAATCTGTAATCCATCAGAAACTATACGAACTGGTGATTTGTCTCTAACAGTCCAATTTTTTTTATGTCCGTATTTTTTCATCATCATCATATCAGCCGAAAGACTTCCACTGCTGAACATAGGCCTCTCCCAAAGATTGCCACAATGACCGGTCCTGGGCCACCCGCATCCAGTATCCCCGTATTTTTTATTCCAAATTATTTAAAACAATACAAAAATCCTCTAAGAATCTAAAAAAATATAATGTTCAAAACGGCAAATAATTAAAACTGCTCTTGATTCGTGTTTACGAGGTTTCACTGCAAACGTAATTTTAGAAATTCCTTATAGAATGAGTGAGCAGTTTAAGGTGGCTTGACCTTAAAATGTCCATTACTTTGACATTTAATAAGCACTACTTAGTTGTTAATCTGTCTTTTGAACTCATTTCTCGTACAGGTGTTACGTAAGTACTGCGCCGTGTTCAATAAGTCAGATTACACTTTCTGCCACTGACTACTGTAAATAGATGGGAAAATAAATACCCAAATTTAAAAATGTTTGGGAACGTTTACTCTTGTTTCTAACACTATGAAGGTCCATTCTAAACGATAAACTGAGTTCAAGCGTGATGTCATACCAATGTAACGGACTTCTTGCCAAAAAAGGGCCACCCAATTTGTCTGGATTTAAATGTTCTAGACTTTTTTCGTATGACTAGTTACGTACTAACATATCATCGTACCCCCACAAGGTGGACCGATGACCTGGTGAAGGTCGCGGGAATCCGCTGGATGCGGGTGGCGCAGGACCGGTCATTGTGGCAATCTTTGGGGGAGGCCTATGTTCAGCAGTGGACGTCTTTCGGCTGATATGATGATGATGATGATGATATCATCGTACGGTAGCTCAGTTGTACAGCTGCATTTAGCGTTCCCGATGCAAACTCCATAAACAAATGAATGAGCAGTGTGCTGACTAGTGAAGTAGCCGCCTTTCATCCATCCAGTGCATGTTTGAGCACTTGTAATTCCTAAAGTAGGTACTTAAGGTATAACTGTAATTATGGTGTTATTTTTTAGCTAACATCCTGTACTAACAAATAACAACACCAAAAACCTATCTTAACGACCTAGTTTTCATGCAAAGTTAAATTAATTGTAAAATTAAGGTGAATTTGTTACTTTTTTTCATTTTTAATAAAATTTTTTAGCCTTGTTTTTGAAATAGTTGAGTCAAATGATTAGCTTAATTAGTTTGCTTATCTAACGAGCTCTCTAACGAGAATTTTTTTTTTAAATAGGTCCTATAACAAACGTATAATTCCAGAAATACCTCATGCACCCGTATCCGTCGGTTTGAAATTTTAAAATCGCCGCCATTTAATTATCGCCATTTAATTATTTAAACACCCTGTATAACCCAAACTTCACTCACGGCAACCAATCATATGATCGAAGATCATACGGCCTGGAAAACAGTGACAGAAAGAATAACCCATAGGAGTCACAGGAGTAGACATGAGGCCACGACTCAGAAGAAGACGTACCTACATATCTCGAATCTTAATAAAAATTAAATCAAGAGTTTGGACCATTTAAAAAAGTTATCGTGCATATTTAGGAGGAGACAGTACGTGCCGCATGCGACGATGTTAAAAATCGTTTCGAGTTGGTCATTGAGTTAAGGTGCATTTAGACCAAAGGAGCATTCACTCATTCTATCCCCCATTCTACGAAATTCCTACGTTACACAAAACTTGATTCGTCGAAATTTCGTAGAGTGGGGGATAGAATGAGCGAATGCTCGTTTGGTCTAAATGCACCTATAAAGGTGAAATCATATCAACAATGATCCTGAAACTTAAACTAACTTCGAAAAAGCCCCTACATAGCTGTAACTATTTCAGCAATAGTGTGGTGACGACAGTAAGAATGCGTTTGTCACCACCCCAGGTCTTCCCGTAGGTGTCGTAAGAGTCGACTAAGGGATTAAAGTGTCATTGACCATTCATTTATTGAAGATTGATGACGGTCAGCACTGTCAGCAGCGTCATCATAATGGACACATTACTGCGATCACCAACCCGCTTGCCCAGCCCAGCGTTGATTATGGGCATTACCTGTTGCGGCTCTACCGCAAACACCAAAGTTCGCAAATTTTATTTTTCCCAGTAGTTACATCATCAGCCTATGATAGTCCACTGCTGGACGTAGGCCTCTCCTATTAACTATGCGTATAGACGCATTAGGACCTCCTAATTGCCCATAATCGCCACGCTGGGCAAGCGGATTAGCGATCGCAGTAATGTGTCCACTATGATGACGCTGCTGCCCATCATCAATCTTTTATCAAATAATGGTCAGTGACACTTCAATCCCTTAGTCGACTCTTACGACACCCGCAGGAAGAGTTGGGGTGGTGACAAATTTCTTCTTAATGCCGTCACCACACGGCCCAGTATAAGTACTGGGCCGTGTGGTGACGGCAATAAGCTTTAACTAACTTTATTGGTGGGTTACCACGAACATATTGTGTATTGTGTACAATAAAGAACTTACATACATACATATTCTAGTGTTATCTAGCGGGATAAATATTCCTAGTAGTTACCACCACGTACTCCACAGGTGGTAAAAAAGTTGTGAACACTGGTGTCAGATAAGTGGTAACAGTTGGGAATAACCCCCTATGTCCAACAGCGAACTGTAATAGGCTGATGATGACTTCAACAATCTTACCTGTACGATCTTTGTTTAGTAAACAATTTCCTTACTAGCCGTGTTTCGAACGAGTCAACGAACGCCGCGATTATTGTTTAAGGTGTAAAGAGACACTCTTATCACTTGACATTTAGCCAACCTTTTACTTGTTTTTGTTGAATGCAATTTAAGCAGTTTTGAACAGATGTTGAGATAATTGGAATGCTAGACCTAATCATAACACTAAGTACCTAAAGTTTGAGGTTAGACACTGACCTCATCTTATACTCGACATCAAAATAAGATTGTGCTTCACTTAACTATAATCAAATTAATCTCGCAAATAATAAAACGTATTAAAAACACAAAAACTTAACGTTACAAACAGAAATGTCAACCGTTAGTTCTTTAAACTACTGCTTCTAATTTTTCTTTAAAACAATTGGAAAGAAACCTGTCCTTTAATTTCCGTTGCTCCAAAATAACCATAGAGTTGGCGTCTTCAATTCTTAATTTCTTGGACATAGGTATCGCAAGAAATTGCGCTCGTTTCATTGTCACAGCATATTCATCATGGATGAAACTGTAGACTACTATGACAGTGAGCTTGTTGATCTTGAAGTTGAACATCTGTAACGGTAATTTCACACGCATAGAAAACTTTTAACACAAGGCATGGATTGAAAATGTTTATCACTATCACAAATTAATTTTTTGTAGACTCGAAAACAAAACAAAACAAAGGGCTACCTGCCCATATTTTGGTACTGCTAGTATTTCACAACTAAGTAAGTAATAAGTATGGGTCATGATATACTTTGAAATCACTAGAATTACTGTTTTTATTTCTTTTTTTTTTTCAATAGGGTAGGATACCTACCCACACGTTTTCTTACAACAGTAATCACAAAAAAAGAACAAAGCAGTTTTCTAAATCACGACTCAAATCAAACTTAACTGCAAACTTGTCGATTTTAAACCTTACCGTTTACATGTGATGCAATACCAGTACTCACTGTTACGTGAGCCTTGGTTCTTTATCCCACTTGCTGATATCGGGAACCCTAATGACAGCCGAGCTAAGAGGCCTAGCTACTTGTTACTCGTTACAGAATCTTGTATCTACGCATCTACGCAGTAGTAGAAAACGAATGGAGAGTTCTAAGCTTGCGTCCATGCATAGGATGCATACCCCATAGAAATAACTTCCTTCGTAAGAATGTAAACCCTTCACATAACAAGACAAGAGTGAAACGTTCTATGTCTAACACGGGAATAAATTGATGAACACTGCAGTTGTGACCTTTTATACTGTCAGGTCACCAGCCACCTGTTCATAGGTTGGTATCATCTACCTGCAAACCTGCATGGACCAAGCAAAGACCACTCCAAGCAAAACATTGCTTATCGTTTTCTAGATTTAGTAACTCAAATCTCCGACACGTAGAATAATAATGTCAGTATTCCATTTGTCCATTAATTTGGCATTAGCTAGAATCTGAGAGTAAAATTACGGTGAAATCGAGCTTAAGGAACAAATACCTACCTACCTAAAATAAAACTCATATCTCAGTTCCAACCAATTCTGTATGACGTTGCCAAGTGTGGTGACAGTTTTTTATAGTGAGTTTTGGTAGTCAACCGAGGAAATACATGTTTTGCAATATTAATACCTACAGTTATATTTATATACCTCAGCGTTTTTAACTGTGTTTTTGACACGCGATTCTATACCGGTCATATTCTAGCCAAGAACATGGCCTTTCTTATCAACAAATGTCAGCTTCCTCTGAACTATCCAATCTTCCAGATGACCAAACAACTCCGCTGGGGCGTCTGCGGCACGGGCATGATCGCCCACGACTTCCTGACAGCCCTGGGGACCCTGCCCCCCGACCAGCACCGCGCCTGCGCCATCGCGGGCAAGGAGCCTGAGCGCGCCCAGCGATTGGCTAGCTTGCATCAGCTGCGGAACCATGACTCTTATGAGGCTCTCGCGAATGACGATATAGGTAAGTCTAGTGCTAGCGCCTGCGCTGGCTAACTTACATCAGCTGTGGCACTGATATGATCGCCCTCGACTTCCTGACAGCCCTGGGGACCCTGCCCCCCAGCGATTGGCTGGCTTGCATCAGCTGCGGAACCATGACTCTTATGAGGCTCTCGCGAATGACGATATAGGTAAGTCTAGTGCTAGCACCTATGCCATAGGCACTGTGATTGGCTAGCTTACATCAGCTGCGGCACTGATATGATCGCCCACGGCTTCCTGACAGCCCTGGGGACCGTGCCCCCCAGCGATTGGCCAGCTTGCATCAGCTGCGGAACCATGACTCTTATGAGGCTCTCGCGAATGACGATATAGGTAAGTCTAGTGTTAGCACCTATGCCATAGGCACTGTGATTGGCTAGCTTGCATCAGCTGCGGAACCATGACTCTTATGAGGCTCTCGCGAATGACGATATAGGTAAGTCTAGTGCTAGCGCCTGTGCCATAGGCACTGTGATTGGCTAGCTTACATCAGCTGCGGCATTGATATGATCGCCCACGACTTGCTGACAGCCCTGGGGACCCTGCCCCCCAGCGATTGGCTGGCTTGCATCAGCTGCGGAATCGTGACTTTTATGAGGCTCTCGCTAATTACAATATAGGTAAGTGTAAATGCTATGCTAGAGAAGCGTGTACTGATTGGATCAGCTGCGGAACCATGACTCTTATGAGGCTTTCGCTAATGGCAATATAGGTAAGTCTAGTGCTAGCACCTTTTTGAAAAGGTAGGGTAATATACCAGGATTGATTTGAATTGAAATACCGAATTTGATTAAATTGTTTTAATTATTTATTGTAATTTTATTTGCATACTGGGAAGCTAGAACACGTCTATCCTAGAGAACAGCCTGGATCAGAATAAGAATTGGTGAACGAGTGACTACCTGATATAGTCAAAGAATGAATTAGAATAAACCTTCACTCAACCAATCACCCTCATTCGTTCCTTTAATAAAGTAGTCAAATCAGTTACTTTCATTTACAGGATAAGTTAATTTTTGTACAACAATAAAGCATACTCTATTAACTGTAAATTATATAATAAAAATCAACACACCTATGTCAGACGCTGGGCAAGCGAGTTAGCGATCGCAGTATTGTGCCCACTGGTGACGCTACTACCCGTCATCAACCTTCAATAAATGAATGGCCTGTGACACTTCAATCCCTTAGTCAACTCTTACGACACCCGCGAGAAGAATTGGGGTGGTGTCAAATGTATTCTTACTGTCGTCACCACGCGACATATCACAGCATCATTTGCTTATTCCAATTCACTGCAGGACATATACCACTCCTATTTCTTATTTACGCGTATGCAATCCTTTTTACGACTCTTAAGACACCCACGGAAGAGTTGACGTGCAAACGACGGCATGATAGCATCGTAATTTTGCAAGAAAAGATGCAATAATTCATAAACCGTTACTTTTACCTTGCAAGTAGTAACCTAAGATTGCTCCAGCATATCAATGGGTAATAAATACCAAGTATCTTTTGTTCGCCCGCCGCTAACCACGTCACGGTCAAATACACTACAAATACAGTATTGTTATGTAAATTCATTTACTTATAGCCATAGTTTAGGCTGAAAACTAGTCAATCAACGGTTCTTGTGACGTCAATTGGGCTATCCAATTCAACTTGTGAAACTTTAAATAAAAGCGTATTCCCAATTAACGTAAAATGTACTCTATGAAGTCCCGGTAGTTGTTACAATGTGAGAAAAATTGTGAAAATTTATAGGTATTAGAAGCTCGTGGAATGTTCCAAATATCTCACTCAGTCCACGGCTGAACATAGGCCTCTCCTATTAAACTAGCGAATCGACGCATAAGGAGGTACCTAATGTTCATATAACATCACCACGCTGTGCAAACGGATTGGGGATCGCAGTAGTCCACTATGCTGCCCATCATTTTGTCTTCTTTAAACGAATATTCATTGAAACTTCAATCCCTCAGTCGACTGGACTGGAGTGGGAATGGACTGGGTGGAAAGGGTGGAGACAAATGTATTCATACTGCCGTCACCACGCGGCAAGTCCACCTCGATTTCCCGATTTTGCCTAACCTAATCTTAACCACGTGAAATATCCAGTTATTTTAGTCACTAGCTTGCAATAGCGAAAGCCAAGAGACAAGCATAAATTATTATCATTTTGATCTAATTTTATATGCCATCGTCATACATTACGAATATCAAAGAGGATCTACATAAGTATTTGCTATTCGGTACGATTCGTTTTATTTCTGTATCCTATTTAGGTATCTAATACATTACATATACTCGTAACAAGTAGTAGTATCAATGACATCAATGTCGTATATATGCAACACTCACTTGATTGAAAAAAACACCCGTATGTAGATTGTAGAGTGTAAGAAAAGTGATATTTCCGTAAATAGATTGCTATAGATTCGAGATTGTCGAGTAATTATAGCGACGATATTTTCTTTCTTGCAAATGACAATAGGTACTATGAGAGACATTAAAAATAACAAGCAGACGGTAAGACGCGGCTGTGAACAATTGTGTGTTACTTACGTATAGTCTGTCCAACCATCTTCTCAGTAGAAACAGGCGGCAAATCCAAAAAATAAGCGCATCTTATGCGTTGTATGGCTCATAAGCAACGCGATTTCAATTTGTGAGTTACACTTAATTACGTAATCCATTTTTGATGGTTTTCATTAAATTATCAACCTCATTTTTTATTTTATTTAGCGTAAGCGCTACCTATAGCCATTTACATAACTATAACTGTGGTCGCAGTTAGTAACTAATTATCAAATAGACCTCACAAAAATAAAACAAATAAGATAAACATAATTTCAATAGGATAAGTAACTAAAAAGAAACGTACTTTATAAATGTTCAGTTCATTTTTAGGGCCTCCTCAAAAATCCTCATTTGGCGGTTACATAAATTCATGTTACAACTGACGATTTGTCTATCGCATATATTATACCTATTGATAAACTATCGGTTGTCACTTGAAGGAAACATCTGTGAATGTTTTGCATAAATAATTAGCATATGGTTGCAAATGGAATGTACTCTATTATGCCATCGGAGGTAACTGACGGATGGTCGACAAATTCCTTTACTCTGAGCTAAAGTCCATTCAAACATCAAGTCAAGGTAAAATAAAAGCGAGAAATAAAAAAAAAATACTCAACCTTATAATAACAAAAATGATATATATATGCATATATTTGGCACTTTGCGCGCTATCCATATATTTTAAAGATCAGGTGAAAAATCCTTTCCTATTGTATGAACTGAAGTAGGTAATTACATAGCAATATAAACTCGGATTATATATTGCCTTGAAAAACGAAGGAAAATTTAAAATTTTGACTTGTTGTCCCGGTATTTTACTGCTCTTTGCGTCCATATATAAAAAATAGAGCTATATATGATATAGTTCTGCATAATGATAGGTATATGCCATATGTTTTAACATCAAATTCATCAATTACATAATCGCACGTTAAATTCTTGAATTAATTTGTACTGAAGCTGGGTTTGGACTTCAATTAACCTTAGCCAAAACCACTCTGGAACTAATGTCAAAGAGATGATCAAATTGTAAAGGTGCATTTAGACCAAACGAGTATTCGCTCATTCTATCCCCCACTCTACGTAATTCGTTATTTACACAAAACGTGTTTCGTCGAAATTTGTTGATTTCGTAAAGTTTCGGGGATAGAATGAGCTACTGCTCGTTTGGTTGGTCTAAATGCACCTTAAGGTGCAGTTAAACTAAAAGAGCATTCGCTGTTCTAACCTCCCACTCTACGAAATTCGATCGGTACACAAAACGTGATTGGTTGATTTCGTAGAACGGGCGCTAGAACAGCGAATGCTCTTTTAGTTTAAACGCACCTTTAAGAAACCTCTCACTACCTACCTACTTGTTACTTTGACATGGTTCTAGAGTAGCCAAAATTCAAATTAGTTAGGTGGACGATGGCACTTCTGTTGTGTATTTCTTACGTTTCGCATTTGTACCTAATAGTATCATAAAGTAGTAAATAGTTAATAATATAAATAATAAATAAATATCTTGGGACATCTTACACAAATCGACCCAGCCCCACGGTAAGCTCAAATAAGGCTTGTGATATGGGAACCAGGCGACGATGTATATAATAGATAGATAAATATAGATACTTAAATACATAGACAGCCAAGGAACAAATATTTGTGATAAATAAATACACAAATAATGCCCTCGCCGGGATTCGAACCCGGAACCTCCAGCTTCGTAGGCAGGGTCACTACCAACTAGGCTACGGAGGCTGACAAAATATATCTAAATATAAATATGCTGCATCTATGCTGTATTACCAAAGGCTAACATTCGACGTATTTTAAAAGTTCTATGTCATTAGTTGTAAAATATTCTTGTTGTCTAGCAGAGTAGCAGAATTATGTCACGTTTATCATTATGCAACTTAGTAGAGCATTAGGTTTCAATGATCAATGCAAGTTGCCGATACTGCCGATAGCTCGTCGAATTACCGCGGGGTCAGTTTCAGAAGGCCCTTACTATCATGACTACTTTGGTAAAACTCGATTTATTGTTAACTTAAACCGTGGGTTGCGTGTTGACAGTAAGGATACCCTAACTCTTCCTGTGGGTGTCGTAAGAGTCCACTAAGAAATTGAAGTGTCAAAATGACCATTAATTTATTGAAGATTGATAATGGACAGCAGCACCATCATAGTGAACACACTGCCGCGATTGCCAATCCGCTCAACCAGCGTTACGATTATGAGCATTATACTATTATACTGGATATACAGGTAATAGGAGAAGCCTAGGTCCAGCAGTGGATTTAAATAGTGAAACCGTGTAAACCATTCGTCAGTAGAATCCAAAAAAAAATGATAAGAACCTAAAATCTTGCATTATTCCATAATCACGCATTTTTATAACGCAATCTTGGTTTTATCACTAACTTAAAATCTTAAACATTGAGTCCACATACATTTTTTGTTAAAATTTGATATTTATTAATACTAACGTAAAAATATATCTGCGAACGTGTTTCACGATATGACTGTGTCAAAGGCGCAAATGCTATGGAAAGTCAGCCATATTTCTATACCATTTTTACTGACGATTGTCATACAAATAGGTAACGTGTGACTTCGAAGTTCGAACACTGCTTACTCGTAGTAAGTGACGTTTCTGAACTAATTCGTCGCGTTCTACATTTGCCGCCGCAAAGGAAAGATCAGTGACTCCATGAAACCGTGCCCAGATTCAGAAGCATTGTGTTTTTGGTTTCCGTGGCACGTGTCCATAATGGCAAGAAACTTACCTATGTACATACCTATGCGTACATAAAAGGAAATAATGTTTTATATTATCACTTAAATGATCTTTAGATATATATATATATATATATATATATATATATATATTTGTTAAGCTGGATTCTTTGAATCCATAGGGGGAATACGCAATGAAACGGACGCGTTATGAAACGGACACTATCGATATCTTAAAAAAATCTGAACGAACATTTCAAGGTTCTTTGGTTGTTGTCAACACTGATGACCATAGATGAACCCACAATAATAATAATAATAATAATAATAGTATTTTGCGAGTCAGAGTGTAAGTACTGCAACTGATGAGCATCTGAGGAGGACTTTGGAAGAGGCGATTATGGCATATCGCTCCACACCCAACTCTAGGCCACGGTTACCACGCTTGCCCATGAATAGACGCAATCTAGCGTTAATGGGAGCCCTAAACGCTTTACTGGAGCCGTACATACGGTCCAGTAAAGATTTAGACGATACGCACTCGATCATGTACTGCGGGGCCATTGCGGCGTGCCGTGTTGCTCGAGTCAAGTTCCCGGACGCTGACCGTGCACCTAGGACCGCCGGAGGTGTCCCCGCATGGCAAGTGCGGATCGAGCGTCGTATCGAATCGTTTAGGGCCCTCATTGCAAAGCTGATCTGCTTCAGGGGGGGCAATAACCGCCCCCGAGTAATGCGCTTTGTGAACCAGGCGTTCGCAGGAACGGGCATTATGCCCTGCGACTACATGGCCAACCTCACAGAGCGCATTGACTTTCTGAAGCAGAAAGTTTATGCATGGGCAAGCCGTATCCGCCGCTACAGAGAGCGTGTGGATCGATTTCAACAAAACCGTCTCTTCCAAAGTGACCAAAGGAAGTTATACCGAAGGTGGGAGGAAACCGATCATCATTTGTCCGACGCGCATCTGCCGGATGCTACTGCCATGACTGATTTCTGGCGTAGCATCTGGTCGGCGCCCGTTGGACACATGGAGGGCGATTGGATGAACGTTGTTGAACGTGAGTGCGAGAGCATCGAACCTATGGAGGCAGTTGCCATCAGCCCCGATGACGTAAGTTGTGCCATCCGACCTGCCCAGAACTGGAAAAGTCCTGGACCGGACGGATTGCACAATTTCTGGATAAAATGGTTTCGGTGCTCGCACTCGCGATTAGCAACGCAATTCCAACAAGCCCTTGAGCTTGGTTCCCTGCCTCCTTCCTTAACAACAGGTGTAACCTTCCTGCTCTACAAGTCCGGTAGTACCACGGAACCGAAAAACTACCGACCCATCACGTGCTTGCCTACACTCTACAAGCTCCTTACATCCATTTTGAGAGCAAAAATTAACACGCACATTGTTGCGAACAATGTTCTGGCCTCTGCTCAAAATGGATGTAGGGTTGGGTCCCGTGGTACTAAAGAGCTCCTCCTCATCGACATGACCATTTGCCAGCAAGTCCGGCGTAACAAAGGGACCCTCTCCGCCGCTTGGATTGACTACAAGAAGGCCTATGATTCGGTGCCTCACTCATGGTTGAAAAGGGTCTTGGAGCTGTATAAAATTGATGCAGCTTTAAGATCCTTTCTCGGCGCGTGTATGGGGCAGTGGACCACAGTTCTTCGTCAACCAGGAGGCGGAGATGACCCCTCTGGCCCGCAGGACTTCATAAGGATCGAGCGAGGAATATTCCAGGGTGACAGTCTGAGTCCCTTATGGTTCTGCCTAGCTCTGAATCCCCTCAGCACACTGCTGAAGGATTCAGGACTAGGTTGCCGGCTTCGGAGAGAGGGTGAAGTCATTTCTCACCTTCTGTATATGGATGATCTCAAATTATTTGCACCAAATAGCCAAGACTTGTTGGAGCTACTGCGAACCACAGAAGTTTTCAGTAGTGCCATCAATATGGAGTTTGGTGTCGATAAGTGTGCGGTTATGCATGTGCAGCGGGGGAAAGTAGTAAATTCAACAAATTTACAGCTTTCTGAGACAATGTCGTTCAGATCTATCTCAGAAGCAGAAACCTATAAATACCTTGGTATGTCACAGTCTTTGGGTATTGAAGATATGGGAATTAGACAGGCGGTGAAGGAGCGCTTTTTCAGTCGGCTCACAAAAGTACTTAACAGTCTTTTGTCAGGAGGCAACAAAGTGCGCGCTTTCAACGCCTGGGTAATGCCCATACTCACATACTCCTTTGGCGTACTAAGGTGGACTCAGACCGAGCTGGACGCCCTGGATCGAAGGGTCCGTACACTGCTCACCACACATCGAATGCTACACCCGCGCTCATCAGTTATGAGATTGTACATCCCGCGGAGGTGTGGGGGTCGCGGCTTCTTAAATGCCAAAAACCTCCACAACCACGAGGTGTACAATCTTAGAAACTATTTTCTTAACAATGAGTGCGGGATGCATCGAGATGTGGTGGCAGTAGACCGGAACCTCACGCCGCTCTCCTTGGCAAAAGAGAACTGGCGCAAACCTGTGGTACTAAGCACCGAGGACCGCAAGGCGGTATGGAAGAGCAAGGAGCTACACGGGCGGTTCTACAAGGCCCTCACGGGACCTGACGTAGATCTGCTCGCGTCGGTGAACTGGCTACGATTCGGGGACCTCTTCGGAGAAACCGAGGGTTTTGCCTGTGCAATTGCTGACGAGGTTATCATGACGAATAACTACCGGAAATATATCCTGAAGGACGGTACGGTCGACATTTGTCGGGCATGCCGCCGTCCCGGTGAGTCACTCAGGCATATTATTTCCGGTTGTTCTCAGATTGCTAACACCGAGTACTTGCACAGACATAACCTCGTAGCCAGTATTATACACCAGCAGCTTGCTCTTCAATACGGCCTTGTGGACGTCGAAGTGCCATACTACAAGTACACAACTGCACCAGTTCTCGAAAATGGTCGTGCCACGCTCTATTGGGATCGACCTATCATCACGGACAGGACTATTGTAGCCAATAAGCCTGATATCGTGCTGGTAGATCGATCGCAGCGCCGGGCTGTGCTCGTCGACGTCACCATCCCCCATGATGAGAATCTCGTGAAGGCCGAGAAAGACAAGTCCAGTAAGTACCTAGACTTGGCCCACGAGATAACCGCCATGTGGGATGTTGACTCGACGATCATAGTCCCGATAGTCGTTACAGCGAACGGTTTAATAGCGAAGAGTCTCGACCAACATCTTAAGAGTCTCTCGCTAGATGGCTGGGTCAAGGGTCAGATGCAGAAGGCGGTAATCCTGGACACGGCGCGGATAGTCCGTCGGTTCCTCTCTCTGCGACCTTAACCACCGGCAGCTTGGGCCCGCCCCGTTGCCGGCGGCACCCTAGGTTAGGTTTTTATAATGTGTTTATATTTTATATTGTTTTTGTATGTTGTATTGTATTTTACTTTTATAACCATATTATAACAACCTAGCCTAAGAAAATATTGAAATAAAGAGAATGATAATAATAGCGACGAGGACGGCCACCGCTGCCGGCACGCTTGGGGCCCGCGGGACTTCCTGCCCCGCCCACGGCTCCCGCTGCCGGTGGTGTAGTGCGACGCATGACATGGTCTCAAGCTATGAATGAGAACGTCATGCGCGCCTACTACGGGGCTACAGAGGGAGGAACTAATCTATCCGCGTATCGTGTCCGGATGCTTCCTCTGTTTCGGGCCCTTGAACCAACCATTAATGTGACTGCGCAGCGACTATCGGATCAAGTGCGAGTCATCCAACGATCAAAGCGGCTGGATGACTCGACACTTGATCGGCTTCGCCTGGAGGCTCTCCCTGTTCGCGCGACCCCTTCCTCGGCGCAGGACCCACCCGCCACGTCGCCGGACCCGGTACCGGTACATAACTTGGCATCCGAGGCACTGCGGGTCGGTCCTGCTGCTGATGAGGACGATTCTGCGAACCTGAGTGTGAGTACTTCAGACAATGAGCAATTGAGGAGGACTCTGGAAGAAGCGATTATGCAGCATCGCTTCACGCCCGACTCTAGGCCACGATTACCACGTTTGCCCATGAATAGGCGCAATCTAGCGTTGATGGGAGCCCTAAACGCTTTACTGGAGCCGTATATACGATCCAGTAAAGATTTGGATGATACGCACTCGATCATGTACTGCGGGGCCATTGCAGCGTGCCGTGTTGCTCGAGTCAAGTTTCCGGACTCTGACCGTGCACCTAGGACCGCTGGGGGTGTCCCCGCATGGCAGGTGCGGATCGAGCGACGTATCGACTCGTTTAGGACTCTCATTGCAAAGCTGATCTGCTTCAGGGGGGGCAACAACCGCCCCCGAGTAATGCGCTTTGTGAACCAGGCGTTCGCGGGAACGGGTATTGCACCCCGCGACTACATGGCCAACCTCACAGAGCGCATCGACTTTCTGAAGCAGAAGGTTTATGCATGGGCAAACCGTATTCGCCGCTACAGAGAGCGTGTGAACCGATTCCAGCAGAATCGCCTTTTCCAGAGTGACCAAAGGAAGGTTTACCGAAAGTGGGAGGAAACCGACTACCGTGTGTCCGACGCGCGGTTGCCGGATGCTACTGCCATGAGTGATTTCTGGCGTAGTATCTGGTCAGTGCCCGTCGGACACACCGAGGGTGAATGGATGACCGTTGTCGAACGTGAATGCGAGACCATCGAACCTATGGGGGCAGTTATCATCAGCCCCGATGACGTAAGTTGTGCTATCCGCACGACTCAGAACTGGAAAAGTCCTGGGCCGGATGGATTGCACAACTTCTGGCTAAAATGGTTTCGATGCTCGCACTCACGATTGGCAACGCAATTCCAACAAGCCCTCGAGCTCGGTTCCCTGCCACCTTCTTTAACAACTGGTGTAACCTTCCTGCTCTACAAGTCCGGTAGTACCACGGAAGCGAAGAACTACCGACCCATCACGTGCTTGCCCACACTGTACAAGCTCCTTACATCCATTTTGAGAGTAAAAATTAACACGCACATTGTTTCGAACAATGTTTTGGCTCCTGCTCAAAATGGATGTAGGGTTGGGTCCCGTGGTACTAAAGAGCTCCTCCTCATCGACATGACCATTTGCCAGCAAGTCCGGCGTAACAAAGGGGCCCTCTCCGCCGCTTGGATTGACTACAAGAAGGCCTATGATTCGGTGCCTCATTCATGGTTGGAAAGGGTCTTGGAGCTGTATAAAGTTAATGCAACTTTAAGATCCTTTCTCGGCGCGTGTATGAGGCAGTGGACCACAGTCCTTCGTCAACCAGGAGGCGGGGATGGCCCCTCTGGCCCGCAGGACTTCATAAGGATCGAGCGAGGAATATTCCAGGGTGACAGTCTGAGTCCCTTGTGGTTCTGCCTAGCTCTGAATCCCCTCAGTACCCTGCTGAAGGATTCGGGACTAGGTTGCCGGCTTCGGAGAGAGGGTGAAGTCATTTCTCACCTTCTGTACATGGATGATCTCAAATTATTTGCGCCAAATAGCCAAGACTTGTTGGAATTACTGCGAACCACAGAAGTTTTCAGTAGTGCCATCAATATGGAATTTGGTGTCGATAAGTGTGCGGTTATGCATGTGCAGCGGGGGAAAGTAGTAAATTCAACAAATTTACAGCTTTCTGAGACAATGTCGTTCAGATCTATCTCGGAAGCAGAAACCTATAAATACCTTGGTATGTCACAGTCTTTGAGTATTGAAGATATGGGAATTAGACAGGCGGTGAAGGAGCGCTTTTTCAGCCGGCTCACAAAAGTACTTAACAGTCTTTTGTCAGGAGGCAACAAAGTGCGCGCCTTCAACGCCTGGGTAATACCCATACTCACATACTCCTTTGGCATACTAAGGTGGACTCAGACGGAGCTGGACGCCCTGGATCGAAGGGTCCGTACACTGCTTACCACACATCGAATGCTACACCCGCGCTCATCAGTTATGAGATTGTACATCCCGCGGAGGTGTGGGGGCCGCGGCTTCTTAAATGCCAAAAACCTCCACAACCGCGAGGTGTACAATCTTAGAAACTATTTTCTTAGCAATGAGTGCGGGATGCATCGTGATGTGGTGGCAGTAGACCGGAACCTCACGCCGCTCTCCTTGGCAAAAGAGAACTGGCGCAGACCTGTGGTACTAAGCACCGAGGACCGCAGGGCGGTATGGAAGAGCAAGGAGCTACACGGGCGGTTCTACAAGGCCCTCACGGGACCTGACGTAGATCTGCTCGCGTCGGTGAACTGGCTACGATTCGGGGACCTCTTCGGGGAAACCGAGGGTTTTGCCTGTGCAATTGCTGACGAGGTTATCATGACGAATAACTACCGGAAATATATCCTGAAGGACGGTACGGTCGACATTTGTCGGGCATGCCGCCGTCCCGGTGAGTCACTCAGGCATATTATTTCCGGTTGTTCTCAGATTGCTAACACCGAGTACTTGCACAGACACAACCTCGTAGCCAGGATTATACACCAGCAGCTTGCTCTTCAATACGGCCTTGTGGGCTTCGAAGTGCCTTACTATAAGTACACACCTGCGGCAGTTCTCGAAAATGGTCGTGCCACGCTCTATTGGGATCGATCTATCATCACGGACAGGACTATTGTAGCCAATAAGCCTGATATCGTGCTGATAGATCGATCGCAACGCCGGGCAATGCTCATCGACATCACGATCCCCCATGACGAGAACCTCGTGAAGGCCGAGAAGGACAAAGCCAGTAAGTACCTTGACTTGGCTCACGAGGTAACCGACATGTGGGATGTTGATTCGGCGATCATTGTGCCGATAGTTGTTTCTGCGAATGGTCTCATAGCGAAGAGTCTCGATCAACACCTCAAGAGGCTCTCGCTAGGTGGTTGGATCAAGGGTCAGATGCAGAAGGCGGTAATCCTGGACACGGCGCGCATAGTCCGGCGGTTCCTCTCCCTGTAGCCCTACCACCGGCAGCTTGGGCCCGCCCCGTTGCCGGCGGCACCCTAGGTTAGGTTTTTTTATAGTATGTTTATATGTTTTGTATTGATTTTGTATGTTTTATTGTATTTTATTTTTATAACCATATTATAAAATAACCTGACCTAAGAAGATGTATAAATAAAGAGAATAATAATAAAAAAAAAAAAAAAAAAAAAAAAAAAAAAAAAAAAAAAAAAAAATCTGACGCCGTCAATGTCTGACGTGCTTTTATAATTTCTTAGATATTTTTGATAAACAATGTATTTTACCGGCATTTATACAATATTTTTTACCACCTCGTCGTGGAAAAATTGCCCTTTTGATAGTACAATTTTATTCAAGGGTACAAGGAACGACAACGATTACACAAGTCTCTGAATCGTGCCGGCATACAAATGTCAAAATATTGCTAACGACTAAGAAATGTATACACGCAGTAAAGCACGCCAAGATAAAGCGTCTCCACGAATCGCACGCCCAACACCTTCGTCCGCCTCAACGACATCAGTCTCCTCGCAATCTTCGTCGGGCGTTGATTACGCCACCGCGCCCGACATCAGCGGGTCGAGCAGCGACGAGCGCGGACCATCGCCGCCGCCGCCACGACCACCTGCGCGGCGAGGACGGCCACCGCTGCCGGCACGCTTGGGGCCCGCGGGACATCCTGCCCCGCCCACGGCTCCCGCTGCCGGTGGTGTAGTGCGACGCATGCAATGGTCTCAATCCATGAACGAGAATGTCATGCGCGCCTACTATGGGGCTACAGAGGGAGGAACTAACCTATCCGCGTATCGTGTCCGGATGCTTCCTCTGTTTCGGGCCCTTGAACCAACCATAAATGTGACTGCGCAGCGATTATCGGATCAAGTGCGAGTCATCCAACGATTAAAGCGGCTGGATGACTCGACACTTGATCGGCTCCGCCTGGAGGCTCTCCCTGTTCGTGCGGCCTCCGCTTCGGCGCGGGACCCGCCCGCCATGTCGCCGGATCCGGTGCCGGCACCCGACCTGGCACCGGGGGCACCGCGGGTTGATCCCAGTGCCGACGGGGATGTCGTCACGAACCTGAGTGTGAGTACTTCAGACAATGAGCAATTGAGGAGGACTCTGGAAGATGCGATTATGCAGCATCGCTTCACACCCGACTCTAGGCCACGATTACCACGTTTGCCCATGAATAGGCGCAATTTAGCGTTGATGGGAGCCCTAAACGCTTTACTGGAGCCGTATATACGATCCAGTAAAGATTTGGAAGATACGCACTCGATCATGTACTGCGGGGCCATCGCGGCGTGCCGTGTTGCTCGAGTCAAGTTTCCGGACGCTGACCGTGCACCTAGGACCGCCGGAGGTGACCCCGCATGGCAGGTGCGGATCGAGCGTCGTATCGACTCGTTTAGGACTCTCATTGCAAAGCTGATCTGCTTCAGGGGGGGTAACAACCGCCCCCGAGTAATGCGCTTTGTGAACCAGGCGTTCGCGGGAACGGGTATTGCACCCCGCGACTACACGGCCAACCTCACAGAGCGCATCGACTTTCTGAAGCAGAAGGTTTATGCATGGGCAAACCGTATTCGCCGCTACAGAGAGCGTGTGAATCGATTCCAGCAGAATCGCCTTTTCCAGAGTGACCAAAGGAAGGTTTACCGAAAGTGGGAGGAAACCGACTACCGTGTGTCCGACGCGCGGTTGCCGGATGCTACTGCCATGAGTGATTTCTGGCGTAGTATCTGGTCAGCGCCCGTCGGACACACCGAGGGTGAATGGATGACCGTTGTCGAACGTGAATGCGAGACCATCGAACCTATGGGGGCAGTTACCATCAGCCCCGATGACGTAAGTTGTGCTGTCCGCACGACTCAGAACTGGAAAAGTCCTGGGCCGGATGGATTGCACAACTTCTGGCTAAAATGGTTTCGGTGCTCGCATTCACGATTGGCAACGCAATTCCAACAAGCCCTCGAGCTCGGTTCCCTGCCACCTTCCTTAACAACTGGAGTAACCTTCCTGCTCTACAAGTCCGGTAGTACCACGGAAGCGAAGAACTACCGACCCATCACGTGCTTGCCCACACTGTACAAGCTCCTTACATCCATTTTGAGAGTAAAAATTAACACACACATTGTTGCGAACAATGTTTTGGCTCCTGCTCAAAATGGATGTAGGGTTGGGTCCCGTGGTACTAAAGAGCTCCTCCTCATTGACATGACCATTTGCCAGCAAGTCCGGCGTAACAAAGGGGCCCTCTCCGCTGCTTGGATTGACTACAAGAAGGCCTATGATTCGGTGCCTCATTCATGGTTGGGAAGGGTCTTGGAGTTGTATAAAGTTAATGCAACTTTAAGATCCTTTCTCGGCGCGTGTATGAGGCAGTGGACCACAGTCCTTCGTCAACCAGGAGGTGGAGATGGCTCCTCTGGTCCGCAGGACTTTATAAGGATCGAGCGAGGAATATTCCAGGGTGACAGTCTGAGTCCCTTATGGTTCTGCCTAGCTCTGAATCCCCTCAGCACCCTGCTGAAGGATTCAGGACTAGGTTGCCGGCTTCGGAGAGAGGGTGAAGTCATTTCTCACCTTCTGTACATGGATGATCTCAAATTATTTGCGCCAAATAGCCAAGACTTGTTGGAGCTACTGCGAACCACAGAAGTTTTCAGTAGTGCCATCAAAATGGAGTTTGGTGTCGATAAGTGTGCGGTTATGCATGTACAGCGGGGGAAAGTAGTAAATTCAACAAATTTACAGCTTTCTGAGACAATGTCGTTCAGATCTATCTCGGAAGCAGAAACCTATAAATACCTTGGTATGTCACAGTCTTTGGGTATTGAAGATATGGGAATTAGACAGGCGGTGAAGGAGCGCTTTTTCAGCCGGCTCACAAAAGTACTTAACAGTCTCTTGTCAGGAGGCAACAAAGTGCGCGCCTTCAACGCCTGGGTAATGCCCATACTCATATACTCCTTTGGCGTACTAAGGTGGACTCAGACCGAGCTGGATGCCCTGGATCGAAGGGTCCGTACACTGCTCACCACACATCGAATGCTACACCCGCGCTCATCAGTTATGAGATTGTACATCCCGCGGAAATGTGGAGGCCGCGGCTTCTTAAATGCCAAAAACCTCCACAACCGCGAGGTGTACAATCTTAGAAACTATTTTCTTAACAATGAGTGCGGGATGCATCGAGATGTGGTGGCAGTAGATCGGAACCTCACGCCGCTCTCCTTGGCAAAAGAGAACTGGCGCAAACCTGTGGTACTAAGCACCGAGGACCGCAAGGCGGTATGGAAGAGCAAGGAGCTACACGGGCGGTTCTACAAGGCCCTCACGGGACCTGATGTAGATCTGCTCGCGTCGGTGAACTGGCTACGATTCGGGGACCTCTTCGGAGAAACCGAGGGTTTTGCCTGTGCAATTGCTGACGAGGTTATCATGACGAATAACTACCGGAAATATATCCTGAAGGACGGTACGGTCGACATCTGTCGGGCATGCCGCCGTCCCGGTGAGTCACTCAGGCATATTATTTCCGGTTGTTCTCAGATTGTTAACACCGAGTACTTGCACAGACACAACCTCGTAGCCAGGATTATACACCAGCAGCTTGCTCTTCAATACGGCCTTGTGGGTCTCGAAGTGCCTTACTATAAGTACACACCTGCGGCAGTTCTCGAAAATGGTCGTGCCACGCTCTATTGGGATCGATCTATCATCACGGACAGGACTATTGTAGCCAATAAGCCTGATATCGTGCTGATAGATCGATCCCAACGCCGGGCAATGCTCATCGACATCACCATCCCCCATGACGAGAACCTCGTGAAGGCCGAGAAGGACAAAGCCAGTAAGTACCTTGACTTGGCTCACGAGGTAACCGACATGTGGGAGGTTGATTCGGCGATCATTGTACCGATAGTTGTTTCTGCGAACGGTCTCATAGCGAAGAGTCTCGATCAACACCTCAAGAGGCTCTCGCTAGGTGGTTGGGTCAAGGGTCAGATGCAGAAGGCGGTAATCCTGGACACGGCGCGCATAGTCCGGCGGTTCCTCTCCCTGCAGCCCTAACCACCGGCAGCTTGGGCCCGCTCCGTTGCCGGCGGCTCTCTAGGTTAGGTTTTTTATATTATGTTTACATGTTTTGTATTGCTTTTGTATGTTTTATTTTATTTTACTTTTATAGACATATTGTAAAAAACCTAATCTAAGAAATGAATGAAATAAAGAGAATAATAATAATAATAATAAGATAGATGCCATACCCAACCCGAAACCATACAACACATAACCGGAGCATGTACAACATTGACACAGACAGACTACACCCATAGACATAATCAAATTGCAAATATCATTCATCAAAATCTGGCACATAAACATAATCTCATTCAAAACGTACACACCCCGTATTATAAATACATACCACAAACAGTATTAGAGAACCCAACACACAAACTTTACTTCGACCGCGCCATACTGACAGATCGTACAATTCATTATAATAGGCCAGATATCACGCTGATCGACAAACTGAATAAGACCACTTATCTCATAGACATCTCAGTTCCGAATACCCACAATTTACAAAAGACCATCACTGAAAAAATATCGAAATACGCAGATCTAAAGGATGAAGTAGCCCGAATATGGAGACAAGAGAAAGTGTACGTTGTCCCAATTGTCTTATCTACAACAGGCGTCATTCCAAAACATTTACACCATAGCTTGAAACTATTAGGCTTGAAAGCATATATTTATACAACTTTACAAAAAGCAGCTATATTAAATACTTGCCGTATTGTGAGAAAGTTCATGCAGCTAGACCCAGAAAATAACTCACCTCAATCTGAATCTACTTAAATATGACATCCTATTACATTCACTGCATTTACTTGGTGAATAACCCGTAAATGTAGTTGATATCCAGCCTAGTGCTGAGTAAAATCATACTTCCCGATAATAATAATAATAAACATTTATTCATGACACACAAGACAAAACAGTATATATAAAACAATAATGGCAGATCCCGTGAGACATTACTTACTTCACTATTTCGCAGGTAGTTGAAGCGTATGAATTTTGTAAAAAATTGCGTATTTTTGCAAACTAATTTAAAATTGGGCAACATCTTAAATTACAATTATAATGTCTGTACTTGTTGAGCCATATTCTTAAGGAGATACGGAACGGTGAGTCATGATCTTATCAATACATTATTATTTAAAATTTGGTTAAAATATTTTTAGGTTCGAATCGCAATGAAACGGCCAGGGACCGTCGTATTGAAACGGACGTTGAAAGAAGTTGAATTATTTTATGTTGTTTTTTTTGTAAGTAGTTGTTAGTTCTATGAACTCAGTTTGAGTTCTACCAAAGTGTTTGACTTATTAAAATAAGAATTATTGTTAAAAAAAAACTAATTACTATAATGGTTGAAAAATTAAACCAAGACTAAGAAATTGAATATTTTATGTTGATTTTTTTTGTGATTGGTAATTCTGTGATCGTAGTTTGGGATCTACTAAGTAATGGCCTTATTAAAATAAGTATTATTGTGCCTTATGTGTCTCAAAGTCAAGTATTGGTTCCTAGTCCGTTTCAA
The DNA here is from genome assembly GCA_025490895.1 of Thaumatotibia leucotreta. Classification (NCBI taxonomy): domain Eukaryota; kingdom Metazoa; phylum Arthropoda; class Insecta; order Lepidoptera; family Tortricidae; genus Thaumatotibia; species Thaumatotibia leucotreta. The sequence goes on along the minus strand of JALPQI010003732.1, from coordinate 23,120 downwards.
GACACCCACTGTCCGATTCAGTGCTACAGGTGTTATGAAACGGACACAAGTGAGATTAAAGAAATTTAAATATTTCATAAAAAGTATGGCTTTTTATTTAATATAGTGTAATAATAATTATACTACAGTATATCCGAAATCCTTAATGATAGTTAACGAGTTCCTGAGTTTTCAACTACAGTATGTATCTTACTTCAAAGTTAAATGTCCGTTTCATGGCGTATCTCCCCTACATATAAGATTTAGATTGCTCTCAATATCTTTAAGTACCTCCACCAAACCCCAGATGAACTGCAAAACAATGGTCAATCGAGAAGGTCATTTCATTATTTTCTTTATTTTTCTTGTAAATACTTACTTTATTAGCTAAAACAGCGACAGCTTGAATCTACCTACTCGACAAATCGGCCGAAGATTTAGGACTATACCTATATTATCATTATAGTTTGAATGAAAGTCCAAATTGCTAAATTGTAGTGTTTTAGTTTATTCTGAAGTCTTTGTCATAAGGACGAAATTTGCTTCTATTTTTATATCGATTTATGTAGAGATGTCTATCTGCAGAAGTACCTGTATCATATAATTCATATATTTAGTCTGAAAGTAGAAAGTATCGTGTTGTAAAATTATACTGAAATCTTTATTGCTAGCGGTTCGGCAGCTTACTTGACCGAAAATGTCAACATGGTCTTTAATGTCATTATTCAAATAATAAAAGGTCAAACGTGAAATGCCTTAATATCGACCCATTTATAGGTGAATTTTATCATCGAAAGCTTGAAACTGCATTTGTAGGGGTGTTACAAAAAGCAAACTCGGCCCACTGGTTCAATCCACGTTTAACCTACGAACCCGAAATTAAACGGTTAGAAGAAACAAAAGTGTAGAGGTTAACCAGTTAACCCCGTGTTAGTTGGTACGTATACTTTTAGTCAAACGATTGTGTCACGTGACACAATGTACCTACGGTGCGACCGAATAGGCATGATGACTGGCAAGTCAAATCAGCATCTTTTTTCGAACAGTTAAAACGATCACCACTATGGAATTTTATATGAAATACTCAAAAGTGACGTCACGTTTGAGTACTGTTAAATGACCTACTCTTTTAAGTTCTTTTCAATTTATTAAATAAAAGTTCTGTACAAAAATTACTGCAATCTACATCTTAGTAATAATTTATTCGTGTATTATGTCGTGCATAATGTTAAATAATTTATTTTTCATCACACTTGCTGTCTAAGCGCGCCATTGCTTGCGCGCGTAGCAGGAGTAATAGAAAAGTGAAATTCCCTAGGGAGTAATAGAAATATCAGTAGGTACGCCATTTAATAATATTATGTCTTAAAACTTATTTTTTGGTTGGCAAGTGTGATGAAAAACATTGTATGCATCACGGTTGGTAAGCGGAATACTAACTCGAGTCTAACGGCGTCGGGCTTCTAATACTCTCGTTAGTATTTCCGTACTTACCTCCCTTGATGCACAATGTACGTATTAACTACAGTCATCATTCCTATTACGCGGCTCAAAACAAAACTCAAAATATTATGCTTGTATGGCCTCAGCTTTATTGTTGACGAAATAAACGATTTTTTTTACCATTGTTACAGACATAGTATTCGTCAGCGTGCTAAACCTCCAACACTACGAAATATCCAAGCTGATGCTGGAGCACGGGAAGCATGTCCTCTGTGAGAAGCCCATGGGCATGACCCACAAGCAGACCCAAGACCTGGTCTCCATCGCGAGGAGTCGGCGGCTGTTCCTTCTCGAAGGGATGTGGTCTCGCTTCTTCCCGGCTTATGATGCTTTGGATAAGCATATAGCGGGGGGAGGCTTGGGCGATGTGTACCACGTGAACGTGCAGTTTGGGGTGGAGATTAGTGATATTGAGAGGAACCTGTAAGTATATTTGTACGTTATACAATAATACAATTTTAGAATTATACTTTATTACTAACGTGAAACTCAAACATATTTAAATATTTATCAAACGGGTTACTCACGTAATTTAAGTCGATAATTGCAGTACACGTCGGGCTTTGGTCGCGGGTCCTCCATAATGAGGATCCTCTAAATAGATCGAAACATGTCGAGCAATGATAGACTTAAATTACGTGAGTAACCCGTGTAATAAATATTTAAATAATAAAATTCCTGGCACACTCTTACATAAATCAATTTAGTCTGAACATAGACTTTAGCTGATCTATGTTTATTATCTAAAGAATAACTTAGGTATATTTTTGATATTGAACAGTGCACTGTGTAACAAAGGTTTTTTCACACTCCTAATTGTTTTTTTCGTTAAGTAATAATTATTTAAAAATAAGCTTTGAAAACAACTCTTGCCATATGCTGCTGGTTCATATGTTTGGAATAGGTAGAAACGTTTTATCCTCGTTCTGCCCAATGTGATTTATAAAGGACATATTCGATTGTTTAGAACAAAAGAAAAGCGATTATATTTTCGAACTCATTAGGTTTCAATTTCAAAAGCTCTAATTTAGTATACGGGCAGGACGAGGATACATACCTATACCTTGTTTTATAAAATAGAGACGCATTGTCCAATTTACTTAAGTATGCAAAAATTAAACCTGTTCTAAAATCACGAGGAAACAAAACAAATCCAAGCCAATACAGACCGATTGCTCTCTTATCTACTATCTCTAAATTATTTGAAAAAGCCATGGTAAACAGAGTATATAGTTTCTTCGAAAAATATAACATTTTAGATGTAAATCAGTTCGGTTTCAGAAAAGAACGCTCTACAGTGCTAGCAGTTTACCATTACATACAGGAAATTTTAAATCACTTAAATAGTAAGAAATATGGAGTGGGTTTACTCCTAGATATGACGAAAGCCTACGACCGAGTTTCGCATAGTATACTACTTAAAAAAATATACGGAATGGGTATCCGTGGTAACGCATATAAATGGTTCCAGACATATTTACAAAACCGTAAACAATGTGTACAAATAAACTGGTTCGACAAAAACTCGGGTGAAACAAAAACGATAACCTCAAAAATGCGAACAATTACGTGCTCCATTCCACAGGGAAGTGTGGCAGGATGCCTCTTATTCTTAGCATACATCAACGACCTACCTAAAGTAATCGACGGAAAATGTGTGATGTTTGCCGATGATGTCTCCATACTTTTGAGTAGCTCAAGTAGCACGGAATGCAATAATAACTTGTCAGAAGTAGCTAAAACTGTCAGTGAATGGCTGGAAGACCATAATTTGAACATTAATTTTACAAAAACCAAAATAATTCAATTTAAACCCATTCAAAAAAAACCTCTAGAAATTATGTTACAGATAAACAATGAAATTATTGAAGAAGTAAACCATTTTAAATTGTTAGGTATAAATATAGACTCGGGTATAAATTGGAAATCGCATATCCAAGCCCTGAAAAGTAAATTGAGTAGTTTTATGTACGCTTTGAGCGTCCTCAAGGTCAATACAAACCAAAAGACAGCGTTATCAGCCTATTATGCGTTTGCACACTCAAGGCTCCAATATGGTGTAATACTCTGGGGGGCAAGTACTGACGCACACCAATTATTCCTCGCGCAAAAAAATTGTATTCGCATCCTAACCAACACCGAAATACCAAATAGTAGCCGTCCGCTGTTTATAAAACTGGGAATCCTCACACTACCCTCTATTTACATTTTGGAATCAGCACTTTTTGTCAGGAAAAACTCATATTTATTTAAACGCAAAGTTACACGTTCGGAAAGGCGGCAGAACATCAATCAACTTGAATTACCATGTGCAAAATTAGCGATGTTCCGAAACGGCCCGTACTATCGATGTATATTAGTAGCTAATAAAATACCGGAAGTAATAAAAAACGAGACCAAAGATCATATATTTAAAAATAAACTTAAAAAATTATTAATTCAAAAATGCTATTATTCAATTGATGAGTTTCTTAATGACAAAACATTGCCCCAATAATTATTATTTGTATGGAAATAAATTGTAGGTATAGGTAAATAAATTAACAATAAAATGTGAAACCTTTGTTATAATTGTATAGGTACCGATTATTAGATATATATATATTTTTTTCTCTTCATGAAAAATATTTTTTATGATAAAATATTTTAAATAATGTACTAGTATCTGTATGCTGCATGAAATGTAAATAATTTAATTTTAAGTCTCACAGAATATCTTGCTACACCCCTACGGGGTCCATGTGATACCTATCTACTATAATTTTGTAACATCTTAAATACCATGGTATGCAATAAATATATTATTATTATTATTATTATTATTGTAAACGCGCCTTAGAAGTGCCTAATTTTACTGGCAAAATTTGGTTTATTTTGATTTCGACATCAAAAAAAACTACACAAAATTAATTCTATAGAGAATAGACTTATCACAAAATTCTCCATACAAAACGCCAATTCGAGCATTCGCTCGTTTCGTGTAAAACCACCTTTAGAAAGCTCTTACTACCAGTGGCGTAACTATACCATCTGGGGCCTGTGGCAAATTATTTTGATGGGGCCCTATCAGTAAAAATCGTCACATTGTACTCAGTTTAATTTTAAATTTAAATTCACGGCCTCTTGGGCCGGGGCCCTCTTGGTTCTGGGGCCCGTGGCATTTTGCCAGCCCTGCCACCCTATTGTTACGCCACTGCTTACTCTAAACTTGTCATTTTGACATAGTTCTAAAGAGGACTAGGTTCCAATTGATTGAGTATACATGCAAAAAGTAAAATGTGCAAATAGTTAGCTATTGCATTACCCTTGGCAGTAATACCTTCACGGCGGCTCAATACAGCTAAAAAAACACTTTAGTTTTTATAATCCCAGTAAAACCAATTTATGTAAGTAACAGGAAGGAAAATGTTATTAATAAATGAATTCAATGGTTCCTATACCAGCTAATAAATGAATATATGTAATGAAACGTTGATATACAAATGGACCTACTCGTAGTCGGCCCTTAAACTGAATTCAGCCTCGTGTTGTGGGTACTAAGAAACAATAGGTAGTGACGAGGTTTTCGTTTATACAGCGGAATATTTATTTAGTAACACTTTAATCCCTTAGTCGACTCTTACAACACCCACGGGAAGATTTTGGGTGGTAACTAATGTATTCTTACTGCTTAAGGAACTGCAGTCCAACTGTACGAGACGGAATGCTTGAAGTTTCATTCCACGAAAAAGTCGACCGATATCCCGTACAAACACGGTTTTTCTCAAAATTGTGGGTTTATCGAAGTTCTCTTTCGTGACCAGAAATCATCATCATAATCAGCCTATGATAGTCCACTGCTGGACGCAGGCCTCTCCTATCAACTACGCGTATAGACGCATTAGGAAGTAAATGCCCATAATCACCACGCTGGGCAAGCGGATTGGCGACCGCAGTAATATGTCCACTATGAAGACGCTGCTGCCCATCATCAATCTCCTACCAAAGAATGGTCAGTGACACTTCAATCCCTTATTTGACTGTTAGGACACCCGAAAGAGTTGGAGTGGTGACCAATATATTCTTGCTACCTTCACCACACGGATTAGAATCAAAACTATAAAAAAATTGAACACGCTACACATTTCAGAATGAAAGACCTCGGCGGCGGAGCCGTCCTGGACCTAGGGGTCTACATGCTCCAACTAGCCCAATGGGTCTTCAAGTCCCCCCCCTCCGACGTGGTGTGCTCCGGACATAAAAGCTCCACAGGTGTGGATGAATCTATGGTGTGTGCGCTGAAGTACCCTGAGGGACGAACGGCTTCTATAGCGGCGCATACGAGGGTGGCTATGGGGAATAAGGCGGAGATTGTGGGGACTAAAGGCTCGGTCACGGTAAGTACTGTCTACCTTGATCTGGGATCTTAACTCAAAAGCTCGTAATTTGTAAGACATGCAGAAGTCCTTGACTAATGATGAGTTGTGTTACAGACTTTCGCTTTTATTAAAAGTTTTACGCTTTTATAATAGTACATTGTGCATCAAAGGAAGTAAGTACGGATTTACTATCGAGAGTGTTAGAAGCTCGACGCCGTAGGCGGAGGGCTTTTAATGACTTGAGTTAGTATTCCGCTTACCGACCGTGATGCATACAATATTTTTCATCACACTTGCCGACAAAAAATAAGTTTTAAGACAAAATATTATTCAATGACGTACTGACATTTCTATTACTCCCTAGGGAATTTCACTTTTCTATTACTCCCGCTACGCATGCAAGCAATGGCGCGGTTAGACAGCAAGTGTGATGAAAACACAATTACGTATGCAATTCCATGCTCTCTGTTTTCAAATTGACCTAGTCCCACGGTAAGGTCAATTAAGACTCGTCATATGGGTACAGTGGGTACCAAGCGATGATATATACAATAGATAGATACATAGACTTAAACACAACTAGACAACCACAACAACATGTTTGCATTTTTTATATACAATCTTATGTGATATGATTCCCTCGATCTAACTCCAATATTAAAATAAGTAACTTATTTCAATGTAGTACACGAATTCACACCTGAATGCTCGATATACAATATTGTAATTAACTTTCTACGTCTAATCGATCATTTCTTATCGGTTAATTAATGTAAAGTAATGGCGTCTCCCAATGTTGACTGATTACGTAAATTTCGTTGCAAAAGCCACAGGAAAAACTAACCCCAAAAAAAATATTATAAGACTTTTGAGAAGTATCACAAACGCCGGATAAATATATCCGCCAGATAAAAGTATCACTATCCTTTTCCCCTGGCAGATGAAATAATATATTTTTATACTGGAGGTGGTTAATTTCTTGTCAGGTTGGAAATTCGGCCATCTGTACTGAAAAACGTCGTAAAATACACGTGCGAAAAGGAAATTTGTAACTCTTGCCACTCGTTTCGGACTAAATTTTTTTCGCAATTGTGTCTTTATGTATTATTTCATAGATAATAAAACAGGCCTTTAACTTTTTGTAGGTACACATTTTAAAATCGCTTTTTACATCGAATGCTATTTAACGAACTCTATATCATGCGTAAATCTAACTCAACACTCAAAAAGAAACTAACATTAAAAAAACCTTATAAAAAGATAAAGTTAACACTTAAGTCGAATAATTTAACAAAGGTATTTCCTATTCGTGAAGGTAATGTTTTATAAAAATAGGGCAAAAAACAAATCTTTGTCGCCGGTAAACATTTTCCTGTTTCCTATTGTTTGTTTTCCTGATAGCCAAAAATCTCGAACGCAAATGTAGATAACGTATTGTTTTGATAAGATAATTTCGCTGTTAAGTCATCCTAGTTACAATTTGTACCTACAAAGTACATATTGGTGACTTTCCTGATAAAAATAATACCTTTAAATTTAAATTTTCGTTAGATATAGTAACTATGAACTTAAATTATCTTAAAATTATAATAGAGATAACTTTTTCTTTACCTTTTTCTTTACGGATTTTTTTCTTATTTACATAATCATATAATCTCTGAGATATATTATCTTGAGTGGAAATGTTGACGTCACACCTCGGTACAATTACGATATTTGCTTGGTATTTTCTTTTGCGATCGATGCGATGCGAACATCATTGTTGAATTGACAATAAGTTTTGCAAAAAAAATATTTTTGATCGCTGACTGTCCTTTCTTTAGTCGTTTCATCGAGTATTTATTACTACGAATCCAGCGAACTCAAACTTGATAGGGTTACGTATTTCGATCCCAAGTTTCTAATATTTCTATGGCTATCTTGTAAATCGATCATCAGACCAGCTTCGTGATATTATTATACATACTCGAGTATGTCATTGTCTTCTGACTTATATAAGCATATAAACTTTCAGCTCATTCGGTAACCAAATGAGTCAAAAAGTCGCAAGATTTGACTGCAGACAGGCAAAGACAGTTTGTCCATGCAAATGAAACTAATATTTTAAAGACAAACGGGTCTTAATCGCGTAAACTTACGTTTAATTATATCCTGACGTTTCGGGCATGACGTTACACCCGTGGTCGCAGGCAGACTGGCGAGAGAATGTATCAACACCTTCGAGCTGCGCGGGTTTTTCGAACTACCCGCACTTGGTCTTGATTATTCACTTCTAGGCTAGGGTTGTCACTAGGCCTACACACAACACTCACAACATCCAATGGCTTTAAAATTAAGAGCGATTAAGACCAGTTGTTTGTCTTTAAAATATGATTGATAAGATAAGATAATCGTGAAAGCTTACCAATGAAACTAAATTACGACTTATAAAAAATCATCTCAATTGTCACCTCTTGTGTTAAATAATCACCAATTTTTTTTTAATACGACTTTAACTGATTTCTCCAAGATCCCATCATCACGGTCTGTTTTGAAGTCGGTTAAAAAAAGAATGATCGAAATCGGTTGTCGTGATATCGAAGATATTCGTTCATTTGTCGTGCACATGCTTAATGCAAATTTATGTTATAACCAAGGAGTGGAATTCTTCATAGCAAAAACTAAACTGTCAGAGGGATTGACCGAGGTGTTTTATCGACTACCGATAAATAATTGACACTTAACGATTCGTCGTTTATTTTTATTTATCGTAATTAGGCTTTTAGGTATACGTATTATATTGTACAGTCGCTTCAGATATTGTACAGTCGTTGGGGATATCATTATTTTGTTCGATGCCACTGTAATTCAAATTATCTTAATAAGGAACAAAGTTTTAATCAGAAATGGAAAACACATTTTTTAAATATGTTTTAGAGTTAATTGAACAATTATTATACACCATGATGTTCAAAACATTATTAGTCGACAGCGTTTTAAAAAAATCAACTTTATTAATTATGTCACCGTCACTCACTGTGAGCCTAATTACATTATTTTGTACAGTTTTATTGAGTAATTTTGTTTATCGATAGTCGATAAAATACTTCGTTCAATCCCACTGACAGTTTGATTTTTGCTATGAAGGATTCCGCTACTTGGTTATAATTATAACTTAAGTATATGGTTTTCTCATGGATGCCATTGTCAGAACTGGACCAAATTAAAATGGGACCAATCGGCAGCAACTTTCAGTAAAATAAAATAAAATCGGCTCACCCAGTAGGAGGTTCTGGCCTACTACCGCGAAAATCGTAATTCGTAAATTTCGAGGATTTTTCTCTGTCACTCAAATGAAGGCGTCATTAGAGTGAGAGAGACAAATCCTTGAAATTTGCGAATTTCGTTTTTCGCGGTAGGGCCGCACAGGAAACCAACATTAAAAAAAAAGTCGGTTGAAAATATTAGATACCTACTCTCTTAGTAAATTAAACATTATTGTAAGTACTTTAGTCTGTCAGTTATATTAACATTTGCACAGATCAAGCGCGTCACAACTTGGCAATGTGGAGTGGACAGATAATGTCACTCCATATGAAAACTGTCGTGTGACGTCACGAAATGGGGAAAATCTGTTTATTTTGTACAACGAAATAACACTGATTATTAGGTATTTTATAGCCTACCTAAGAAATTCAATTATAGATTTACTACTTTGATACGTTTATTATTCGTATAAATATACTTGTAACTACAAAAATAAATGACGGATATATCTTTGTTATATAATATATATAAAAAATATAATATATAATATATATAAAAAATCCTATTTGGCACACATTTTTGTTAGTGTTACCATAGGATAAAAACTTATTTTTCAGTACAGATGGTGCCTTTTTTAGGCTCTAGTACGAGAAGTGTGTCATTTTACGTCAGGTTTGAAACTTCGGAGGACCATCTGTACTAAAAACGTCGTACGAGACACGTGCAAAAACTAAATTCGTAACTCGTGTCGATTTAAAACATCGCCACTCGTTTCGAATTTCATGTTTTTCGCACTTGTGTCGTAATGTACTATTTGATAAAAAAACTTTTAGTTTACTTTCTCGTAATGTGACATAGGCGATATTTACGGCCATTTTTTTCTTTTGAAACTAAGATCAAGTCACTCTAATCTAGTAACTGGAGTTCGAGGCCAAAGAATCTACGAAAATATTGCCACAACAATGAAATGTTCTTACAATAGTAAATCCTTATTTTCTAAAAACAGACGTTGAGATATGTTATTTATTGGTAATTTTAATTCTTTAATTTATAGAAACAATATTATTTACTTATTTTCACGTAAATATGAGATATTTTAATAAAAACTTAATTATCCGCTATTATTAGTAACAAAGTTGGTATTGCGCTGGTATCACCTCAGGTATTAATAACCTTTGGTACAGCAATTTAACTACACATAATTAAAAGGTAGGTATGGTTAAATTACTAAGCAGTATAAGTACTAGACTATACTATTATTAAGCAGTTTTAACCCGTAATAAGGCACCCCTTATTACGGGCCCCTAAGGCCAAATTATGGGAAAGAAATTTGGAAATGTAAAATGAAAGCATTTTTTGTATTTTATTTTTTATTTGTCATCTTCATCACTTATCGTCCCGAGTCTTGGGTAATAATCGAGTACACTCCCATAAAAGCCGAGAGGCCTTTATGACGCCCAAATATATTTGTAAAAGAAATGCTTAAAATATACCTCTTAGAGTATATAACCAACTTTGTTCCAACAAAAATGTGACAAACTCATTTTAAACCTTAAAATAAGCGACAGTAAGTTCAGGACTCAACACTGATGGTGTTATAAAGGACTCCCGGCTTTTATGGGAGTGTGGGTACTCGATTTTTACCCAGGACTCAGGAGGATAAGTGATGAAGAAGACAATGCTTTCATTTTACATTTCCAAATTTCTTTCCCATAAGTTTAACCCGTAATAAGGCACCCCTGCTTTATTACGGGTTAAAACTGCTTAGTAATAGTATCATCATTGGCCACAACATCTAAGTAGATGATCGTTGCAGCACATGTAGGTGGGAGTTGCTGCATCGGCGTTGGTGACTAAACAACCCAATAGCAGCGCGGCATTTCTTGCCGCAGTAAATGCACACAAATCGTGATTCTAGCGGAGGTGGTAAAGCACGACGAATCTTTTTCTGCTTTAATTCTTCCAACCAGTCATCGTCGTGCTTAGAAAGTCCAGTTTGGATGTCATGACGCCATTCGGGTCTTAAATCGGCGCGCTTCTCCCAGTTTGTGGTACATATTCCAAAACTCTTCATATCACGTTTGCAGCAGTCCTTAAACCTAAGAACTGGCCTCCCAATAGGCCTCTTGGCGTCAGCAATTTGCCCCAACATGACCTGGCGTGGCAGTCTTTCGGGATTCATCCGGTGAACATGACCTAGCCAGCGCAGTCTACGCTGCTTCAACATGGCGGTTATGCTACAACACCTCGTAATCGAAAGAACCCTCTCGTTGCTCATCTTGTCTTCCCAGGTCACTCCAAGAATAGTCCTCAGGCAGCGCATATGGAATGCATTAAGCTTGCGTTCCTGTTTAGTGTAAGTAGTCCAAGTTTCCGATGCGTACAACAATATACTTAGGACGCAGCTTTGGTATACTAGGACTTTAGTGCGGATGGTAAGTTTGTTGTTCCGCCAAACGCGTGCAAAAAGCCTTCCGAAGGTAGTAGATGCATTGCCAATCCGAGTATCTATTTCTTTATCGGTGGCCAATGAGGAAGTAGTAGTGGAGCCAAGATAGCGAAAGTGATCTACAACATTCAGCACAGTACCGTCGAGCATCACAGTAGGGGGCCGGCTTACATTTTGCACCATAACCACAGTTTTCTTAGTATTGACGCTCATAGAAAACATTTGACACGAAGCTCCAAATCTCGACACCAATTCCTGAAGTTCGGTCTCGGAGTTAGCAACCAGTGCAGCATCATCTGCATACAGAAGTTCACGCGTGATTAAATCTAAACGCTTGCGTTTCGATTTTAAAAGACTGATGTTAAATAATCTTCCATCCTTTCTAGTATGCAAATGTACTCCGACGTCGCAGTTCTTATAGGCAGACATAAGCAGTGCCGAAAAGTATATCCCAAATAGGGTAGGAGCCAGGACACATCCTTGTCGAACGCCACGATTAACGCCAAACGTTGCAGATCTCATACCATCGAACATAACAGACCCGTTCATACCATCGTGAAAAGAGCGGATAATATCCAGAAGTTTCGGGGGACAACCAATTTTACGCAACACTCCGTATAGTCCTTCCCTACTCACTGTATCAAAGGCCTTATTAAGGTCCACGAATGCCATGTATAATGGTGTACGATGTTCGCGGCATTTTTCCTGCAGTTGTTTTAGAGTAAAAATCATATCAGTAGTCGAACGGCCTGCTCTAAATCCACACTGTGACTCTGGATAGACTCTAGCAGCCAGTATCTCCAATTTCTGTAAAATCACTTTGGCAAACGCCTTTCCTGCTATGCTTAATAGTGAGATACCCCTATAATTGTTGCATTCACCTCTGTCTCCTTTACCCTTATATAGTGTAACTATGTCGGCGTCTTTCATATCTTGTGGTATAGTTCCCTCATCCCAACAGCGCTGTAAGAGAACGTACAGGGGAGATGAAACGCACCTGAGCTTCACAAGTTCTGCGGGCAAGTTATCGAGACCCGTGCTTTTACCTAGCTTGAGACTGAACAGCTTTGAAGAAGTCATCACCTGTAGGAGGGGTATCGAGTTCGAGCATAACAGAGAAGGAAGGCAAATCATCTAACGCCTCGGGGTGAATAGAAATCTCCTGGGTGTACAAGTTCCTGTAATGTTGTGCCCATCTTGCTAGTTCTTCTTCCTTGTTATCAATCGGATTTCCATTGAGATCTTTAATAGCGGCACGTTTCCGTTTTTCAGGACCGATTGCACATTTTATACCCTTGTACATACCCCTGAAGTCGCCAACATCATGACTCTGCTGAATTGACTGGCATAGGTTGGCCCAGAACTCATTAGCACAGCAACGGCTGATACGCTGTACTTCCGCTTTTACTGCCTTGTAAGCGTATTGTTTGACGATATCCCTGTGGTCATTTAAGAGATCAATATAAGCAGATCTTTTCTTTTCAATTAGAGGCAGTAAAATGTGCTCATACGCAGCGAACCAGTCCGTATTGCCACTTTCCTTTCTTCCGAATACCTTTTCAGCAGCGAGTAACACTTCCCGTTTTATCAGCTGCCACATTTCTTCGCCACTTTTACAATTTTGTAAACATGAATCACTGAGTTGATCTTTTAATTGTGTCTCAAGAAGTTTGCGTTGATCCCTATCGAGCATTGCAACAGTGTTCAGTGACAGTTTTCTGGGGGTGGCCCTGGATTGATGAATTTTCTTTGGAGTAAATCGGGTTTTAGCCATTACTAAGGAATGGTCTGTGTTACAGTTGGCACTATGGTAAGAACGTGAGTTGAGAATGTGGCGTAAATCTCTTCTTCTTGTGATAATGAAATCTATTTGATGCCAATGGCCTGAGCGTGGGTGTCTCCATGATACCTTAGGCATGAGTTTATTTCTGAAGTAGGTGTTTGTCACGGCCAGGCCATATGAAGCGCAGAGTTCTAATAAGCGTTGACCATTATCATTCACGCTACCGATTCCATGAGGCCCAAGGCAGGACGGCCAGTTTTCAGATATTTGTCCTATTCTAGCATTAAAGTCACCGAGCAAAAGAAGTTGGTCTGATGAACGAATTTTCTCAATACATTCCCGCAAATCCATATAAAATTTGTCTTTGAGTTCAGCTGTTGCTTTAAGAGTGGGAGAATATGCAGATATGATAGTAATGGGGCCTGTTGCTAAATTAAGTTTAATTGACATAATCCTTTCGGACAGATATGAAGGTGTCTCTACACAGCTGAGCAGACCATTTCGGACAGCGAAGCCAACACCATGCTCTCGCCTTTCGCCTTCGTTTTTCCCTTTCCAGAAAAATGTGTAGTTCTTCTCACGCAGGCTACCTTCATCCAAGAGACGGGTCTCCTGAAGCGCAGCTATGTCGATACGAAGACGAAGAAGTTCTCTATCTATTATTGCTGTTTTCCTGAGCTCCGGCGTACCGTCTATCAACGAATGACCAGCTGTCGTTTCTGAGAGCATTGTTCTAACGTTCCAAGTGGCATATCTAGCAATCGGTATTGAGTTTTTTATAAATTTATTTTTACTTTGTTTTATTCTGTTAGGTGCTTTGAGAACCCATCCTGTTACAGACCCTGCGACGTGCCTGTTACTCCACACACCTATAGAAGTGCAGGATGAGAGGCGGACCAGTACCTTATTGGCCGGGGGCTGCCCAGCTAAGGCAGGCGGTAACTGGTCAATTAGACACGATGGACTATCCTACCGTCGAGAGCCACCCCTGGCGCCCGCGCATACGCCTATAAGCGCAAGGCTTAGAACCGGTGACTGTGGCTCCCCGTGTTGTTGTCCGCCCCTTGTCAGGTACGGGTGAAGTAGCCTCTCCACAGGCGCTGCATGCCTGGGACATACATAGAAAGAACACGAACTTGCCCAGCATTCACGTTCTTCTCTCGACCTCGACGGCTGTATCCCCAGGAATGACGGGTCATTACGTGGGGAGCCGAATTGGTTGCAGGAGTTGCCGACTTGTTCAGGTAGAACCCTACTGTCGCCTACGGTACTCCGAATCCGTTGCCTCATCCGCCGATCTACACCGTACCGAAGCCCATCTTCTCCGCTGTAGACGTCGTTAAGGTCTTCACTCGTAACCCTGAGCAAGGGGTCCACATTATACCCTGTGGAGCTGGGTCCCTGACCGAACTTAGCCACCCACCCGCTCCGGCCTACTGGAGAGAGGGGTGCCCACCCCCGCGACTAGGACGCGCCGGTCAGGAGTTACCTTAGTGGAGTACAGAGAAGGTAACTCTATCCTCCCTAAGGCCGGGTTAACGACTCGTATATATAGCCGAGATCGATGGCAGTAATAGTATAGTATAGTACTTATACTGCTTAGTAATTTAACCATACCTACTGTCTTAACAAATATGGCACGCTGGCGTATGTGTTCACTGGTAATTCAACTTCTTTTTAAAATAGGCTTTGAAACGTTGGCTCTTATCATTTTAAGTTCTTTACAAGAAAATTTTGTCATATCAATGTTAGTTAAGAGAAAAGAAAAGTTTTTAGGTATTTAAAGCCTAACAACTTACTATTTGACCCTCGCCATGTTGCGGATTTTCAGTGACACTGATTTATTTTACTGGCAATGATTACTGTTTGACATCAGGCGTTGAATGTCATCGAATGTCACCGATGTAAACAAAAAGAAAATATATCGCGACTTAACCGATTTTATCATAAAAATGCCGAAAAAGATACCAATAGAAGCAAGAAAAATCGTCTTAAATACAATAAAATATTTAAACCAAAGAAAGGACGAAGGATTGAATAGTATTCCATTGAAAAATGTTTTGCAATTGGTTACTGTCATGACCGGTACTGACATTTTATAGTGCGGTTGTATTTGAATTGGTTAGTTGTTATAATTAAACTTAATAGATTTTATTTTCTCATTTAAGGTGTATGTAGATCGACGATTAAAAATATTTCTAAAAATAAAGAAGCGACTTTGCCAACTGTACCAAAATAAAGCCCCACGCAAAAAGACAATTAATATAGATGACTTCGATAAAATATAAATGTAAATTATATGTGACCATGTAAAAAAAATTGAAGACGATTATAGGAATAAAGGTCCTTTAATCGAATCCCAGACCGAACGATTTATAATTGAGGTTGGTGGTCCTGAAAGCGACACAACATCTGACGAAGATCAAACTTCATCAGAGTCAGAATATCAAGAATACATAAATATTGAGTATTTGGAATCGGATTTTGACGAATAGGTAATATTACAAAGCTTTGATTCTCTGTAATAAATTTTTTGGTATTAAAAATATCAACATGAACCCAATACACACCATGCTGACTATACATGACGTATGCACATTATTGCCATAGGTAAACGGTTTGTAGCGACACTGTGTCAGGGTCAAATAGAAAGTTGTTAGGCTTTACGTGTTTTTAAGAAAACGTAGTTGTGACAGCCATATTAAATAAAAAGGCGTACAAACATTACACAGGTACCTATATAATGTTTTTATTAGGAATTATTTTAAATAAATAAATTAAATAACATAAAGGTTGTGGAAACCTGAAAACTTTATTTGACAATGACATAAGAGACTTTGACGGATTTGACAATAACGCATCTGTCGTAGTTTCGTTGGCCTCGAACTCCAATTACTAGATTACATATAGCCAAACGCAAGTTTAATTGAAAATTTGAATGGCGCGATACATTTTTTGAGACTGTCACTGTCTTAGCTATCGTGTAATTTCTTCACATCCTATGTCATTTATACGTATTATTACGTTATTTACTGTTTTAAGTAAAACAAGTGTACTACATAATTATAAACAAAAATAATGAAAATACTTGTGTTTGGTACTTAATTACAAGACCCCGGTATACGCGAAATTCGCTTTACGCGATTTTCCCTGGAACGCATTTCTCGCGTAAAGCGGAGTATTACTGTAATTCATTTAAATAATTCATACATAATAGGTATATGTAAGTCGATTGAAATAAAACGTAAATTTATATTTGATACTCTGTTCCCAGTTGGATTACTTCTGGTGTCCCACGGCCCTGAGGCTCTCCGCGGCCAACAGTACCGAGTGGACTCTCCCGCGAGGCCGCTTCAACTTCCACTTCCACAACAGCGCAGGCCTCTCCTACCAGATCCAGGAGTGCTACGACTGCATCTCACAAGGTGACTCATTTTAGGCCTCCCGAGGCCTACGGTACAGAGTGGACTCTCCTGCGAGGCCGCTTCAACTTTCACTTCCACAACAGCGCAGGCCTCTCCTATCAGATCCAGGAGTGCTATGACTGCATCTCACAAGGTGAGTCATTTTAGGCCTCGCGAGGCCTACGGTGTAGAGTGGACTCTCCCGCGAGGCCGCTTTAGCTTCCATTTCCACAACAGCACAGGCCTCTCCTACCAGATCTAGGAGTGCTACGACTGCATCTCACAAGGTGAGTCATTCTAGGCCTCCTGGGGCCTACAGTAGTACCACAACAGTAGCGGCCTCCTACCAGATGTAAGAGTGCTACGACTGCATCTCACAAGGTGAGTCATTCTAGGCCTCCTGGGGCCTACAGTAGTACCACAACAGTAGCGGCCTCCTACCAGATGTAAAAGTGATACGACTGCATCTCACAAGGTGAATCGTTCTAGGCCTCGCGGGGCCGAAAGTACAGGGTGGACTTTCTCGAGGCCACTTCCACAAAAGTACCGGTCTCCTACCAAATCCAAGAGTGCTATGACTGCATTTCACAAGGTGATTCGATGTGTGCATTTTTGGATACTCTGGCAAACCAGTTTGTCAGTTGGTATAAACCAGAATCCAGATCATACTGGCTTTTTCTTGTTCTAATAATGCCACCCCAAAACGAGGGGTGGATATACTTTACTGGCCTTTCTTGTGCTAATATTGCCACCCCAAAAAGCGAGATAGATATACTTTATCCATCCCTCCTTGGGGTTGCAATATTTGCACAAGAAAAGGCAGTAGGTATAATTCTCTAACTGAGTAATTCTTTTTATTTTTGCCACTAAAATGAAATTTTAGGTAAATTTGATACTATTTCTACTCAGAATCACAAGCCGATTCCATTTCCGTCGAAAAAAAGAGTGTCACATGATTTTTTTTCCTATTGTGTTACTATTTTCCATACACCTTCTATGGCGGTAACACAAGAGAATATTCGAAATATGTATGACATTTTTGGGACAGTTTTTTTTTCGCCGGAAATGGAATCAAGCTCGTGATTCTGAGCAGAAATAGTATAAAATTTACCCAGATTTTCATATTTCATTTTAGTGGCAAAAATAAAAAGAATTGCTCAACTATGCACAAAAGAGATAAATCCTGGCTAAAGTATACCTTGATTTCCTTGTATAAAGCTACTTTATTCTACTTTCATTTCAGTATGTTTTTGTTTACTTGGAATCATGAATACCTACAAATTATCCGCACGCAACGAAACCTTCAACCATTTTGTTTTTACCCATAAACCAATTATAAGGATGCAAAACTGTAAAAAAACTTAAAAAATTGACATAGGAACACTTTAGCTAAGAAATAAAATGCATCTAAATTTCCGATCACGAGCCATTATACCTACTAATCCCTTAAGACCTATAGTTTTCTAAATTTGAGTGACAATATAATAACAAATATTGTAATATTGTCGGTCACGGCCGCTCTTTGTGGAGTAACTTCCTTATATGGTTGGTACCATCCTTCTATTGTTACCAATATCGATATTACGTAATATTTTATATGCATTCGTTTTTAGAAACATGTAAACATATAATTTTTAGTAGGTACAGATGGTGTTTCTTTACGTGGAAACGTACGAGGGCCATCTGTACTGAAAAACGTCGTACGATACACGTGCCTAATAGAAATTGAGGTATTGCCGGGACGTCACAGCGTTAACAGTGTTTTTCAAGCGCTCCCGTTTTAAATTATTTTAACTAGTCTAAAATGAGTTGTTTGTCTTGAAATTTGTGTCAAAATATTCCTCGTAATACAGTGGTTGTGTTATAGCTCAAGTAATTAAAATAATAAGTTAGAATATAGGATAAATTACAAAAAACTAAACCAGCAACAAAAGTGCGCGCAAATCCGCCAACTGTCTCGAAAAAACGTGTAAGATCTATGAAATCGTGCGGCGCTTGCGACATTTTGGACAGTGAACACAACAGCCGCTAGCTAATTCCTAGTTTTGGTGAATTTCCGCGAATTGTGGTGAACTTATTTGAACTTTCGAGTAAAAATAGCTATGGGTCCTGTTACTAAGTGCGCTCTTTGTCAAAAAGTGCCTACGCATATTAAGGAAATTTTAGTATGTTCGTCTTGCAAGCTCACATATGACATTGAATGCGTAAGTGTGTCCTTTGCTCGATGGAATCTCATGAAACCAAAGCAAAGAGCCAGCTGGAAGTGCTCCACTTGTTGCGACACTCAGCAGACTGAAGAAAACGCTCAGAGTACTGTAAGTACACGCACACGGACAAACAAGCCTGCGTGCGATGGACATTCCAACACTTCTTCTCCTGCAAAAAGTGATGACGACAGCGACGTCCTTAGGGAGTTGCGGCTGTTTCGGTCGGAATTTAAAGCGATGCGTCTGGAGCTATCTAATATTAACACAAATTTTGAGAAACTATCCCTCACAGTCGAGAAGCTCGGTAATCGCATCGATAGCCTAGAACAGAGAGTTCAGACTTTGGAGAACAGTCCCGAGCGACCTGTCAGCGAGCCGAGCGGTATTAAAGAATTGACCGACACAGTGCAACGCCTAAAAATCGAACTCAACGACCGCGACCAAGAGTTGCTATCCACTGAGATAGAAATAAGTGGCCTCACAGAATCGAGCAATGAGAACCCGACTCATCTAGCGATTTTGGTAGCGCAAAAGTTGAGGGTTGAGATCGAGCCGCAGGATATAGTGAGCGCAGAGCGCGTCGGGTTGCGACGGGTAGCGGGCGACAACGGCGGCGGCAGCAGTGGCGGCGAGGACGGGCGGCCGCGGGCGCTGGCGGTGCGGCTGACGCGGCGCGCGCTGCGCGACGAGATACTGCGCGCGGCGCGCCGCGCCCGTGGCGCTGACTCCGCCGGCTTTGAGCTGCCTGGCACACCTCGCAAATTCTATGTAAATGAGAGATTGACACGTGCTAACCGTCAGCTATTTTTCAAAGCGCGCCAAGAGGGATCGCGTTTGAACTGGCGGTATGTATGGACTCGCGACGGTCGAATCTACGCCAGGCGTCAACCGAACACTCAGGCCCACAGGATTCGTTCTGACGAAGATCTAATAAAGATTTTTGGCACCACTACCGTTTGAACCGCAATCTGACTTACAATGGTGTGCAATGTTTATTAATCGTTCTGTCATTCATAATAATTTCAATGTTGTCAATCTATGCTACAAGTGTTTATTACGACTCCTCAGACGCCATACTGCTGCTAATGTTATGTAGACTTATTTATTGCTGTATGTTTTTCACAAATATTCATAAAATAATTCTTTACTGCTATTGCTTCACTAAAAAAGCAATATATAACAATTCAGTATCGTGCTTCCAAAATAACTGCGTAATATCATATCCTACAACTTTCAGTCATGTTTTTCTTAATAGCCATCATTTAACTGTTGTAAAAGAGCGCTTAATTAATTTAAAATATATTCAAAGACTGTTTTCATACATTCTACAGTTTCTACATAGTAAAAATTTGACTATAGGCCTACTGAACCCTGGGTCCCTGGGGACACGTCACGAAGAATTTCTTGTTGCTCTTGAACGTCATTCGGTCGACATAATGGCTATAAATGAGACTTGGTTACGGACAGGGGAAGAAGCGCGCGCGCCGGCCCCGGTGGGGTACCGGCTGCGCCACGTGCCGCGCCCCGCCGACGTGCGCTCGCGCGGCGGCGGCGTCGGGTTCTACATCAGACGCGGCATCTATGCGAGACAGCTTGAACCTCCCCATACACCTTCAGTAGAGCAAATGTGGCTGAGTGTAACACTTAACGGACTTAAATTTGCCATCGGTACCGCATACCGACCGCCTTGGCTCAATGCGGATACATTTATCGATGCTTTAACCGAGACTATTGGCTCATTATCTGCATTTGATAATTGTATTCTCATGGGCGATTTTAATATTAACTTACTCTCCGCTAATGAACCAAATACTAAAAAACTTTTAGGGTTTCTACATTACATGAACTTAGAGCAATATGTTACGCAATCCACCCATTTTACTGAGCACTCGGAATCGCTTATAGACCTTATCTGTAGTAACAGTAAACTTTCTCAAGTCTTTGTAGATTACATCCCTGAACTCAGCAATCATGCGTTTATCTCATGCAACGTTAGTGTCAGGAAACCAAAGCCATGTCCTTTGCTATTTTCTTATAGGCCTCTAAAAAATATTCCGTTTGAAGAATTTAATGAACATGTTGAATCAATTGTTTGGGAAAGACTTATAGCCGGTAACATTAATGAGTCATTAGCATCTTTTAACACATATATCATCCATATCTTTGATATGTATGCTCCAATGAAAAAACTCCGTATAAAAAATCAAAGCTACCCTTGGGTGACTCCAACTGTTAAGGAAATGATGCGTCTCAGGGATGAAGCACACGCTAAGAGCCGCAGTACTGGATTGGACACCGACAAAACTTATTATAAGTCATTAAAAAGCATTGTCAACCAAGCCATGTTCACAGAAAAACAGGTCTACTTCAACGAAAAGATTAACGCAGCTCCCAATGACTCACGTAAGCTATGGAAAAGTATAAAAAATTGTATTGTTGATTTTAATAGTAAAGATTCCACTCTGCCTTGTCATCTTGATGACCCTAACTTAATTAATAAACATTTTCTTAATATTCCTAACACTAATATCACAATATCAGATCTTACATACTTTGAATATAATCGATTTAGCTCTGCAAAATTTAGCCTGAAAACAGTGGATGAGAATGTAGTCTCAAAAATTATCCTCAAAATGACTTCTAACGCTCTAGGGGCAGATGGGATCACGCGAGATATGCTTCTTTTGACGCTCCCTCGAACACTGGGGCTAATTACGGCTTTAATCAACCAGTCTATTCTTTCAGGAGTTTTCCCTGACGCATGGAAAACGGCTTTAATTAAACCTATCCCTAAAATAAGCAATCCTACAGACATGAAACATCTCAGACCCATCAGTATTTTGCCATATTTATCCAAAATAATTGAAAAGATTGTATGCCAGCAAATGACTGAATACCTTGAAACCAACTGCATCTTGTCGTCAAAGCAATCTGGTTTCAGATCTGGACATAGCACTGCGACCGCTCTGCTAGATGTTGTAGACGATATTCTGACGGAAAGCGATGCCGGTTATGGTACAATTATGGTACTACTTGATTTCTCCCGCGCCTTTGATACGATTAACCATAATTTGCTTATTTCCAAACTCGCATACTACGGTTTTGATACAATTGCCCAAAAATGGTTTTCCAGCTACCTTAACGATCGACAGCAAATAGTTAAATTAAACAATGAAAATGGCAACACGCGTGTTTCTGAAGCTTCTCTAGTCTCTCGTGGCGTACCACAGGGATCAATACTGGGTCCCATTTTGTACATTTTATATAGCACAGATATTGTTAATTCGATTAAGAATTGTCGTTATCATATATATGCCGATGACCTGCAAGTATATCTGCCATTTAAACCTTATGATATTCCCTGCACAATAAGTAAAATAAATGAAGACTTATCTCGAATAGTTCAATGGTGCAACAGAAATTGTTTATTTTTAAACTCTTCCAAGTCCAAATTCTTAATATTAGGTTCCGAAAAGCAAAGACGACACATAAACAGCTACAATCCTGTTATAAAAGTAGGTTCTGACTGCATAGAACAAGTTGAAGAAGCTCGAAACCTGGGCGTTCTTATGGATGGCAAACTAAGATTTCAAAACCATATCTTAGAAATCTCCAGAATCTGCTTTTATCGTCTTAAGATTTTGTACCGTGTTCGGAAATATCTAAGTACTGACACTAGAATTTATCTTTGTGAATCTCTGATCCTCTCTAAACTCAATTATGCTGATACAGTTATAGGGTGGTTGTCTACTGTTCCAAACCAAAAAATTACTACAGCGAGTGCAAAATGCTTGTGCTCGATTTTGTTTTCAAATTTCCGCCCAGAACCCATGTGTCTCCCTTCATTAATAACAATAAGTTGCTGAACATGGAGTCTAGGCGTTCAATACATTTTGCTACTTTGCTTTTTGGTATTATAAAAAATGCAACACCCCAGTACCTACACGAAAAGTTGCAATTTTCTCAACGTCAAGTCAGAGGTGCTACTCGCCTCAATTGTCCGCGGCACGAAACATCTGCATTTCGTGGCAGTTTTAAGTATTCCGCCACAAAATGCTGGAATAATATACCGCCTCCTATAAGAAACTCATTATCTGTTCCCTCTTTTAAAAACAAATACAAAAAATATATTCTAAATTTACAAATCTTGTCAGTCAGTAATTAATTTTGAAATTTTCTATGTGCCTATAT